>JANSTW010060456.1:0-11323 GCA_027564275.1 Diadocidia ferruginosa
TTTTTATATTAAAATATATTTCTAAACTATTTAACTTTATTTTTGGTGTATTTTATAAGGCCGTAAATAAAATAAATTTTAATTATAGTTATTGAATTTTTGATTTTTAAGTTGCAAGATGATGGTTTTAAAAATGAACTCAATGAATTAAATCAAAGGTACTCCAGTTTATGTTTTGATTCTTGTCAAATAAAGCAATCACAAAATCGGCAAAGGCATGAATTAAATATGTCAACCGATGAATTCATATTTGAAAACAAATTCTTAGCTAATTTAACAGAGATAGCTGTTGCTGATTCAGTTATTAATAGTGCAAATATGGTTTGCATGATCCGTAAGTCATCTGATGATGATAATAAGAATGAATCACCTTTAAATGCTAGTTACATTAGAAAACATAATTGTGAATCATTTATCTCTACTGAAAAAAATGCACCTTCTGACGTAATTGCTTCAAATAATACAAATTTTTATTGTAAAGACTTAACAACTTCTTATTCTCCACCTTTTAAAGAGATAAAACTGGAGGATGGTTTTAGTTTTGCAAGTACTTCTAAAGAAAATAGCGATGTTACATTAAAGACTCTCGATGAATAGTTAGTTAATTTTAATATTTATTTTGACTTTTTATTATTCTTTTCTATTCGCTGTCATTTTTTGTAATATGAAATTTTCTAGATAAAGTAAAGGTCTGAAAAAGCTAATATTTGATTAAAGGCTTAATACAATTTGTTAAATTTAGTGGAAGATGCCATAGAAGATATTCAAATACAACTATAATAGGTTTTAGAAAATTAAATTACTAAAAACTTATATTTGTAGGATATTTGGATAATTCTTTTTTTATCTCTATTTTTTAATATTGATTTTTTTAACAGACTTTAATATTTGATTGTTACAAGGAAAGAAATATTTAGCATAAAGTTGTGTCTTTTATCTTGCATAATCATTCTTCTAGCTAATGTTTTGTAATACTTATTTTAATTTTTTTTATATTTAGTAGTACTATATGTCTAAAAGAAGAGCCTTTAAATGTTTATACTACAAATAACGTATCATCTTCAACATCTACGTTTGGTTCTATTACTCAAGGTTTTTTTTTAAGAAACTTTATTTTTGTATAACTTTAACTAATTAAGGTACTCCAATGATTCGAACAAATAACACTATAGATTCTAATCTTGGTAGTAATCATGCTATGAGTTGTGAAACTAAAGACATAAAGGAACCTTTGGATTGTTTTGCGGATAACAATCAGCATTACTTAGATGTACAAAAAGCTTCTCATATTTTATCTGATGCACTTATTTGTGCCATGCAACAACAACAAAGAATGCGATTTCAATCTTTAGTAGATGAATGCGAGAATTCGAAAGACGATGCAAGTTTTTTACTTGTTTGAAAATTTTAACATTATTCTTACATAAATTGCAAGAAATTTTAGTGCTAATTAATTATTATTGATAGTATTCTTACAAGTAGGAAATGGCATGAGTAAATACGTATATTAATTTGTAGGCAAAAATACTGCTTTACTAGTAAAATTATCCCATGAATTTTGCAAATTTTTTAAATAATTCAAATCGAAACAAACTTACAAGCATAAAAAAATTCTTAAGTATTAGATATATGTATCTAAAAACAAATAATATTTCTATAAAAAATTGAATAGAAATACTACTAATAATAATATAGTAGAAAATTTTATAAAAATTGAAATAAAGAATATTATCTTTGACTTAAAAATATAATTAATTTAGAACAATGTAAATGAAGCTTTACGAAACCAAGTCTTTGGGCAGCAGCATGGCACTACTTCTAATGAGGGTTTGTATATTACAATATGTTAAAAACTTTTAAACTTTACTCGTATGCTAAGAAACTATAAATAATTGAAAATTGTTTTAACGTTATTTTGATTGTAGGATTTATTGTGATTTATAAATTTTGAATTATTACAGTATACTTGGCTTAAAAATTTTTATTATCTAATTACTAAACTTTTTAAATTTGTAATTTTTTTGTTTTTTGACTGTAATTTTGTTTAAAAATTATTGATTTAAAAAGTAAAAATAAGGTTGGGATTAATGTTGTTAGGAATAAGGCATTGTAAAGATTCTTGTAAGGAACAAAATCACATTCTGAAAAAATCGCTTAAAAAACAAGTAAAAAAAATTTTATTTTTGTAATTGACGTTTCAATACTAAAAACTTCAATATTTAAGAAATACATATTGAATTAAATTCAATACGTTAAATTCACCAAAATTGTGAACCACAACCAACATACATTTAAGTAAATGCTAGCATATTGCCCTACTTTTCTTTCTTCAAATTTAAACGTGTTGATTTTTTATGCACCATATTTTAGGGTTATTGATGCCAAATTTTGCTTCATCTCTCTTAAAATATTTTGGAATTAATATGTATAGTAAGAATGCAACAGATGAATTAAGTAGTAAGCTTCTTCAAAATCCAGACATACTTGTAGCCTTGCAACATTTAGAGCAATTTAAACAACAAAATCATCCTTTTTATCAGCAAATAAATTCATTATGTCTAAATGAAAATGAACAGCATTCTGAAAATTTACTTTTTACTTCAGATTTTTTATCTGAATGTAATTCTTCATTAACAACTCAGTCTTTCTCACAATCTACTTCTCTTAGAAATAATACTGTTTTAAATAGCGGAATTACTACATCTATATCGTCGGTTCCTACTGTTATTGCTTTAAAACACAAATTTTCTCAATCAAAGTTGGATGAATGCACAAATGTGTCTAATGTAAATGAAAAAATTAATAAATTAAACGATCATCAACATTTATTTAAACCATTAGCAGCTTCTTCTAATTTTTCTAATGTTGTAAAAGGACTTCAACCACTTCAGAAGGAGCAAAATTTATTATTTAGTAATGCAGATATAATTCAACAAACATTATCAACATTTGCTTCATCAACTATGAACGATAACGAATCATTTGTAAATCAAACTGATATTCCTGCTTTGCCAGGCGTACTTACTAAAACATCTTCTCTATCGCATACTTCAACTACAGTTCCTTCTATTGTTCAACAGAGTCAATCCGGTATTTTCTTATTTATCATTTTTTATATTAACAAAATTTTTAAGTGTTTTTTATTGTTAGTTTAATAATGCAGTGCTGCAAAAAAAGCTGTTTTTCATTTTTAAAAAGTATTTTGACTTTTATAATAATCATACAAGTTTCTAAAATTTGCACTTATTGGCTGGTCCCCGTGTAGGGATGTTGAAGAATAATGATTCTAAAAAACTTTTGATGCTGCTTATGGCGCTTTGAGCGAGTTTTTGAATTTAGGAAATTTTCAAGTATTCATAACTGAATTTAGTGCTGTACACTAATTAATAGTTTAAATTATAAACGTAATTAAATTAGATAACACAAGGTTTTATAAATAAAAATATATTAATAAAGACTTATTATATAAAATAAAAGCACTTATCAGTAAAAATTAATTTTTTATTATAAAATGTTTGTTGAAAATAGAATTTTTTAAATGTATAAATACAGATTTACCATTAGGAATAATGGCTAATGATAACTCAGAATGCAGAATGCATCTTGATATGAAAGATCAAAAGCATTCAGAGGTACAAGATCTGATGAAAAGAAAATCAGGTAAAGTTTTATCTTAATATATTAGCAATGCATGTTTTTAACTAATAGATATTTTTAAAACACACTGTATGTTTAAGCCACTAAGTCTAAGAAATTTTTGTGTTCGAGAAAAAACAACGTTTCAAAATTAAACGTTTTTATTTCATGGTTTTTTTGTCAATTTTTCAAAAGTTAATTTTTTTTATCGGTTTAGCAATTTATTTTTTTTATTCTAGGGCTTGCAACAGCTATATTATCATCTCAGTCGTCTTCACCTTTGTTTGCGAACAGCTCTGTAATTAATGTTTCTGCTTCATCAGTGACAAGAGGCTATATACAAAAATTATTAAAAAATAATGCCTCTACTTCTATTGCTGGGAGCTGTTCTACAACTCTGTCAACTAATTATCATTCGCAGTATTTTTCTTCAGTTACATGTGAGAATTTATTTATTTATGAAGAAAAAACATCGTTAAAAAAGTTCAATTTTTTATTTTTATTTTTTTAATAGTAATTCTAATTAAAAAAATACTGATTTTAAAATAGTTTTAGCTGATACTTCCATGCCAAAAGTAGTTTCAAAGTTGAAAAACATTCAACCACAGATTCAATGTTTATCTACGGATTCTGTGCTCAATCTTCGACATTCAACTTCACCAGCAATAGCTTCTAATTTTCAAAAAGACATCAAAGGAGCAATTTTACCAACAAATTCACCTCCTGATTTTGTTGTTAATGATGTATATAACACTACAACTATTGAATCTTTAACAGCGCAAAATTCAAGCAAAGTAAAATGTTCGACGTTTAATGTTGGTGATCTTACGCCATCAACTTCTAATTACAACAGTTCCAATGACGAAGCTTTTTCTTTATTGAGAAGTTCGTCGGTTAAGGCCGAGTCAAATTGTGGTGGTGTGTCATCTTCATGTTATGAATCACTTTCAGAAGATAGTGAAGATGGTGATGGCATAGCTGAGACAACTCAGACTAAAATAGATGACAAACATCGTTATCTTATAAGCGCTAATAATTTTTCAGTTTGTCCAACAATTAAATCTGAATTGCTTTCTATGGAAGATAGTTCAAATGATAATGTTAGTAGTGCAGAATCCCAAGAGGGTAAACATAATTTTTTTTTTGCATTTTGACAGTTATTTAGTATTAGTTTTATTTTTATTTTACCAAAAAATAAAATAATATATTTTATAAGTATATTCTCAGGTTAGACTCATTTAATATTAAAAACTTTGAATAGTAGTTACAATATGTTTATCTTAATTACCATTCTTCTGGAAAAAATTTTGTGGATCTTTTATGTGAAGCATGCTGTTTGCAGAACAATATTTAATACCCATTAAATGCATTTTAGCGGAAACATTTTACTACAATGTTCTCACGATGAGTTTACCATTACTTAACGATAATACAACTAACTTTGTCTCAAGCTTGGATAATAGTCAACATAATCATTTGAATGCAAAGCCGATTAAAGAACCTCTGCCAACAAACGATAGCAAAAATGATGAACTAACAGCTGTTTCGCAGTATCAAATGACAAATGCGAGCAAAAATGATTTTACACCAACAATAATGCTTAATTCATCATTGGTAGCTTCTATTCCATCAGCTTCAACCTCCACTTGTATTTATGAACCTTTGTCCGATGATGATGATTTTTGATTGTTTTAATGATTAATGATCTCGAATAAAATTTTAACTTCTTTAATACCCAAAAAAAATAAATTGATTTTTTTTATAATCCACTGGCTTCAAGCCTACTTATTAAATCCAATAGGCTCACTACTTTTGCAAATATAATTATCAAAAAAATGTGATCATACTTTTTGCTATAAGTATGCCAAATATGTTTCACATATAAGCTCCTATTTTAAAATTTAAGTGAAAGTTTTTTAAATTGTAAAATCGAGTTAATTAAATAAGAATCAAAGTCAATGCATATTGGTCGATGCATAAGTTGATTCGTTTTTTTAAAAAAACAAATTTTATTGAGATTTTTTTATAAGCATTTTATATACCATTTTAAAGCCCTTGTTTTTTTTATAACAAATTTAACTTTATTTTTCTCTTTATTTGTTGGCTTTTTTTTGTTGATTAAATATGGAACTTCAAGTTGAAAAAAACACTCATTTCCGATATGTTCTTTTGATTAAATTTAATCGCGGCGTTAAAGCAATAGAAACCCTTGAAAACATGCGAAATGTTCATAGCAAATTGAGAAAAACTGCACAAAATGGTTGTCTATTCAAACATGAGATTTTTTTTTATTTGAGTGATGCAGACCACTCAGATCGATTATCAAACTTTGACGAGGAACGTTTAAACGCTTTGTTCCATGAAAACCCTTATTAAACAACACGTGAGTTAGCGCAAGAGATGAATTGAATTGTGACCATATAACTATTGTTCGTCAATCGATGGAGAAAGTCCAAAAATTGGGTACTTGGATTCTACACGGATTGAACAAAAACAATAAAAGAGAGGATGTGGGACCATCCTCTCTTCTAGCTCGTCATCGTCTAGTTCTCCAACAACACATAATTTTTATCCCGTATTGTCACAACAGACGAAAAATAGTGTTTTTACGTCGATTTCAAGCAAAGAAAAGAATGGCTTAGTCCAAATAAACAAGTAACTCCACGACAAAAACAAAATCTTCATCCTCAAAAGACCATGCTCTGCATTTGGTGGAATCAAGATGGCGTTGTTTATTATGAATTACTTCCTAGAAATGTAACAATTACAGCGAAAATTTATTGCGAACAACTTCGTCGACTTCATGCAGCAATTCCATTAGAAAAAAAATCAAGTCATTTTGCAACGTACTCAATCTCACACCGTTAATATCACTAAATTGGCAATGAAAGATCTTGAATGGGAAGTTTTGGATTTTTCGTCATCTGATTTTTAAACAAAACGAAAGAATAAAATTTTAGGTTTTGCAAAGTTACCAGTCCAAAAATAAGAATGAGTTAAACAAAATCAAAATTATTTTAAACGATTTAAAATCAATTAAAATTTTTGGTGGAAAAATTACCATTAAATAAAGAACAAGCCAGAGTTGCATTTCAATAACCATTCTTTTAATTATATTTATTCATCACTTGAAAAATAACAATAGTTATTTCAAAGACAATGTAATTGTTCATGAAATTCCTAATAACGAAATAAGACGCTATAAAAAATTTTGAAATGAAGAGAAATTATGACTTACACTTTCTAAATGATAAGTTAACTATTAAAGAGCATATATTTGATGATATGAAGACAAGAGCAAAACTCATAAAATTATAATTGAAATTCAAGGCATTTTTGAATCTCATGGAGGATTTATGTGACAGTGGGAGTTACTTTAGTTTACATTTTCGTAGTTAGATCATTAATATATGTAAAATATAATTTTTTTTTGAATATATTTTTTATGTTACAAAATTTTTGTAATTAATATTTTCTAATAAAATAAAAAGAATTTCTTTAAATTTTTTTTAATTATTTGATCTTTTTGAGATATAATCAGCTCAATTAAGTACATCAGATTATTTAGTCGCTATAAGTGATTATATTCTTGAAAATCTTTTATGGATTTCAAGAATTTTAGCTTGAATATAATACAAATAACTTGTCTGAATTTTTTATAAGCGATATATAAAAATCGGGGAAAAACAAATATAATAAAACTTAATAAATTTTTCTCACTTGACGAAAAAAATAGTTATAAAAAAAGGGTTTACAACTACTAAAATTGCCCAATTTGTTTGAATATATCCAGTAACGTTAAATTAATTTTAAAGTCCAGACGTTATTTTCATGGAGAATGTGTTTTTGAATGGGTTAAAGAAAATAATACATGTCCTTTATGTAGATATATAACCATGCTAACTAAATCGCCAAGTGTATAAATTATAGAAAAATTGAGGAAATTTTAAGGAGCTTTACAACTAGTTAAAATGTAAGAATACATCAGATTATTTAGTCGCTATATCAATAAACCAATATTTTATTTTTCCTTTTAAGGTCATTTATAAAATATGAAAAAACTGCAAACAAAATTTGGGTGTCAGGGTTGTCCTGACACATAGATTTTATGCTTGATTTGAGATTTTTTAATCTTAAAGTTGTAGGAAATAGAGTTTATTTTTGATAGCGTGAATAAGGAGGAGATGAATTGTCCTGAAATTAGCTATTACATACCGAAGAAAAAATGATTCATCTTAAAGTAGTTTGTTTCAAAATTTTGCTTAGCTTACAAAGATTTGAGATAATTGCAGCTACTTATGCCAACATTTGAGTTCCTACATAGATATTAACTTGAATTGGCCAAAATAAGAGATATTTCTCTATAAGCCCATTTTTTAGTGTTCGAAACGTGTCTTGAATATTTCATATTAAAGTGCGAATCTTTACGTAAAGCACCGTCAATAACAAGAATAAAAAGTCTTTTTTAGATATTTTAAATAACATTTTTAGAAACTTTTTTTATCTAAAACACTTCTGCATTTACGCTTTTGAATTGTTACATGAAATTTAAAACAAATTTTGAAAAAATTCTCCATTCAATAGCACTTTTCATCAAAAAAACCTAGAATTATGAGTACTTTTATGTTTAATCAATTGTTCGTTACTGTAAGTCTGACGGGGTTGCAGCAAAAGTAGTAACTGTTGATGGACTGCTTAATAATTTATCGTTCACATTAGTTGGTTTAGCAGAAGCAATTGTCAACATTCCATTCAAAGACTCAACATAATCATGTGAAAAAAAATTGATTTCATTTGATAACATATCAACAGAACTATTCGCATTAATAGCAACATGTTCTCCATGATGTTCGTTATTATTATTACCATCGAGAGCATCAATACCATGATAACGGATAATAGCTTCAGATATGCGAAACATTCTGTCTCTAGCACATCCAGATGTAATACGTGCATCCGGTTCTTTGTCCCACATTTCTACCATTGTTTTAACAATTGCATTCGAAAACTAAATAAAGTCATTAAAAAATATTCCAAAATCGCAGTGGATAAATAGAAAAAGTCTTTATAAAAACAGATAAAAGTCAAAGACATTAGTGTAAATTAGTAATTTCATGTTTTAGTTCAAAAACGCTAAATCTTTAAAAACTTTCTCAAAAGTACAAAAAACTTCTTTGAAAAAATTGAGCAAATCATTAAAAAGTTATGAAGAATTATACCTCATTTCGATAGAGGACTTCGCGCACTTGTGGGCGATGTTTTTGAATTACAACAAGGTTACGAATTTCACCTAATGATGGCGTAAGGCCTATCTCAAGTTCATATGGCAACATATAATCGCAAAACTGTTCTAAAAAAGCTGTTTTTAAAAAAATACTATTTAAAAATTTACCATTAAAATCAGGAAGCCGAGTCCTTGATAAAAGCTCCCATAAAACAAGTGATGCTGCATAAACATCTGTTTGTTGAAATGCAAAACTGCTAAATTCCATTGCTCCTTCTAATAACTCTGGACTCATGTATCGACGTGTACCAACCTATATAATATAAAACATCTATACATTAAAACCAAAAGTTGACTACAGGCACATTATTGTAACTAAGTAATATTATGTGTTTAATTTTTTTTTGTAGTAGCTTACTTTTGTGCAACTTTTTCTATGATTTCTTTTCCTTTTATGAAGTTTTCATGTGTTTACAATTGTTTTGAATTATAACAATAAGCTTATAATAAAAAAATCATCGATAAATTTGAAAATATTTAAACGTTTAAAAGTAAGAGAAAGTTCTGCAATTTTTCTTAAGAATTTTAACAGCCCATAATCTTGCTTGGCACCTTTCTTTGCAAGGGTAATACTTTATTAACAATAAGTAGCAAAATAACAATTTTTCTACTTTAATAGTTAAGGAATACATTTTGATAATTACAGTAAATTCCAAAAAGGATGTTAAAATCCTTCTCTTTGATTTTTGTTGAATATTAATTGTTAATAACTGTAAAATAAAATTTCATTCTCCAACAAAAACAAAAAATTGAAATTACTTGTCCATGCGCTCCCTCAGGCGCAACGCGTCTATTTTCGCATTTTAAAGCAAGCCCAAAATCTGCAATACAAGCGGTAAGGTCATCCTTAATCAATATATTCTTAGACTTGAAGTCACTGAAATAATAATCATTTATGATTTTACATAAAGGGTGGTAATCCACACTAAATTTTATCTATCAAAAAAAAAACTCAACTTTTTTCTATAAGATTTAGTGCATCAATATAAATAAGTAAATATTACAATAAAAATTTCAAATACAGTTTACGCATAAAATTCGCATAAATAGTATAAACTATCCCAAAAATAATAATTCAAACCATAATTAATCTATTCTTACAGAAAATGCGGGTAGTACGCAACAAATAATACATTTATAAAATAAATAATTTAACATTTATTTAAAACCTTGAGTATATCAACATTTGCAAACCAAACGTTAACCCGAAAGTTTAAATAGTTAATCCTTTTGCTAATATTTCCTTAGTATGCTTAGTAAAAAAAAATAATTTTATATCTCACCGATGAACTATTGTTGGCTTAGAAAAAGTTTCAGCACGAATTTCTTCATGGAGAAATGCTAAACCGTTAAGCATAGAATATGCAATTCTACCAAGAGTATGTAAGTTAATGATAGTATCCTGAAAGAAAATTAAAACAGTGAAAAATTTGAACTTGGCATTTTAATACGATTCTAGTTACTAAATTAATCTCACATAATTTATTTTAGAAATAGATTAATAAATTTTAATCTTTTTTAAGTAATAATAGTGATAATAGTTATTGCTTTTATTTTTTAATGTTTCAATCGATTTTTTAAACAGACATGTTGTAAATATAAGTTTTTTTTCCAAAAATTAATAAAATAAGCATTAGTTCGTTTCTCATAGAAATAGACATTTAAATAACAAAATGAAAAGATTTAGATTTTATGATAGAGTCAAAAATAAATAAGTTACACGATAAAAATTAAAATAGAATTGTTACCATCCAGATCACAAGTGAGAAAAATTTAATAAATATCTTAATGGACCTTTATAAATTTAAATATATTTTTTGTTTACTAATATCTAAAACATAAAATTGAGTACAATTGTTTCTCTACATGTAATCATATTCATAATTTTTAGATAAAGAAAAACAGTTAACCTTCAAGTAATCATAAAGCGATCCTTTTTCATAAAACATAGTCAAAAGCCAAAATGACTTATTCTGCGGAAATGCAGCAATAAAAAAAGCAATGTTGGGATGAGACCTTAAAGTCCCCATCGAATAAAGATCCTAAAATATATGGAATAAAATTATTATTAAAAAAAAAGAAGCACTTGTTCGCAAATCCAACTGTCAACATCAGTAAAAGGAAATATTTTTACGGCTAGACACATATCTCCGGCTATCGCTTTATATACTTGACCAAATCTTCCACTAGAAACAACCTAAATTAATTAGAAAAATGTTACAAAAAAATAGTTCAATGAGATTCATTATATTAAATATCATTTTATAAATATATGTAAACAAAAAAAATACAAATTTGAACCAAATAAAATTGAATGAAAGACGTAAAATTGTAATTATTAAATTACAGTAAGAAAAATAACTAACCAAATGCAATCTACTTATTTCCAATTGCCTTTCGGTT
>JANSTW010060467.1:0-11320 GCA_027564275.1 Diadocidia ferruginosa
ATTAAAAATCTCTTTTATTATTATTAATTCCATACAAGATTTAAATTAATTAAATTTTTTATATGCAAATTTAAATTTATAAATTAATTTTTGAATATAATTTCCTCAATTTCAGAAATTGAAATTTTCAAATATTCAATGTTGATGAATACCTGAAAAATGTGTAGAATTTTAATTTCAATAATTTATTAATTAGGTATTTATTTAAAAATTATTACAATATTTGTAAACTTTCTTTTGATTAATTAAAATTATAATTCTACATATAGTTTGTTAGCCTTAAAAGAAAAAAATTGAAATTTCCAAAATCTTTATAAAAATTCACTCGGCAGTATATGGAAGACCTGAAAAAATTTAGAATTTTATTTAAACAAAAGAAACATGCGTTTTAATTATTTATTTTGATTTTATTTAAAAATTTATTATTACAATATTTTGAAAACTTTCTTTTGATTAATTACAATTCTGCAAAGTTTGTTAGCTTTAAAAGTCTTGAAAATATTTAACATTTTTGTATTAGAAGAACCAAGCAAATATTTTATTTATTAATCATTTAGATGGTTTTGACTCCAATTTTTGTGCCCTTCGTCGATGGGTTTCCATGTGATGCATCAAATGATCTTTGCGCACAAAAGCTTTCGTGCAAACCTCACATGCATGAGGCTTTTGGCCTTCGTGTAAATACATGTGCCTGCGAAGATCAGTTTTGTGGTGAAACTGTTTCGGGCATTTTAAACACTTAAATGGTTTCTCACCCATATGTTTGCCTATGTGCTCCTCTAAAGTATCAACGGTTGAAAATCGTTTGCCACATCGTTGACAAGTAAAAGGTTTTTCACCATTGTGGAATGTTTTGTTGTGCTGAGTCAAATAACAAACTCTTTTAAATAGCTTATTACATTCGATGCACTTGTGTTGCACTTCTTCGGTTGGACAATTTTTACTGGGTTCTGGCGGAGTTAGTGATCCACTAGACGTACCACTTGTCGTATTTGATTGCACATCACTAGGGGATAATGATGGTGTTGTACTTGTAATTTGCTCAGGGCTTGTAACGTTACAGATCTGAGACAATGCATCAACTGGGTATGCATCACTTTGAATCGGATTGTAGTGCACTGTTGTCATTGGTTGCATATCCATTGGGTGCGTTCGATTTTGTTCTTCCGAAAAACTGTGTATAATTGAATTTTGCGTAGAATACGGAAACGGATTGAATGATTGCAAAGGTTCTTGCTTTACCTGATGATGAAAATTATTATGTATGTAATTTGGATATGGTTGAAAATCAAAAAGGTTATTTTCATCTTGTTGCAATTGGTTTGGTAGCATATTTTGCGAATATTCGAAACGATTATATTCGTTATGGGATGGTAATTGATATGGCTGGTATGGCTGATAAAATGTATTATGTATTACGGCGGGTTCTTGAAATGTTTGTGTCGAATGCAATATTTGACTTGGCATAGAATTCGGTTGAAAACTATTTTGTTGTAACTCGTTGTGGGCGCCTTCAAAACTTAACGGCGACGTATTTTTTGACGAACCACCGTCTGAACTCTTAGGATATGATTCCATTGAATCTGTTAGTTGTAACTTAGTTTGGCGGCGACGTTTCTTATTTTTTCTTAGATCAGGATTAGCAGCAGACTCAACGCAATTTTGATGTAATTTTGTTTTAAAATGACGTGTTAAGTGACCTCTACTATTATAGAATTTATTACAAACCGAGCAATTGTATAACTTCGGCTTTGTGGATTCGTTTGATTTATACAATGAGCCAACTTGAATACTATTACTTGTATCATATTGAACATTTTCTTGAAGTACTGATATTGGCATATCTGTTGGACAAGGTTGATAATCATTGGTAGACTCACTTTGAAATTGTTGATATTGAACTGTGTCCATTTGATATGCAGCATTATTTATAGTTTGTGTTGGGAACTCTTGCTTAATTGGCATGTTCATTGAATAGTCTCCACAAGAACCGTATGTTTGATTTACATCTTGAGCGTACGTATTATTATAATATGGCCAAGACATCGGATTTGAATTTACTGTATATTGTTGATTATTTTGATTAAAATTGACTGTATTTTGAGCATCTAAATCCAACAAATCCCTTGTCGGTGCTGATGTTTCCATAACGTTCTCTTCTGCTAGCAATCCACTTACCATTTCACGATATTGTTCACTGATATTCTCATTTTTTACTTTTACGATACCTTCCATTCCATTGAAAGTCATACTATTGTATTGATTATGATCACTTGGTTCGGTAGTTTGAAACGACATCATTTTGCTGAACAAATTATAAACGATTATTATTTTAAATATTTGTACATAATTAATTTAAAATTTAAAAACTGTGAATACGTTGCTGACCATGATTGTCAAATGATTGAATTCAAGCGAATGCCAAACATTAAAAATAAATTCGTCTATGTATAGAGGCTAATTATATTTATATAAACAAACCTATACAGTTTGTTTTCGTCTTTCAAGGGATTACAATTTTTTATTATCCTTAATGATAATAAAAAATATTGGAATTACCTAACTATATCTATATGTATAAATAGTAAAGATTGCTAATTGTTTTTTTTTATATATTTAAATAAAAAAACCTGTAAAGGATAATAAGCTGCCATATATATCATCTCTATTTTTACAGGTTATATACGATTAACAATATAGTCTATGCAACTCTAACTCATGATTAATAAATAGCTAATTACATTAATGGAAAAACACCTTTTATTACAAATCTAAAACTTTTGACGAATTTTAGGATTATGGTCTAATGAGTTAGTTATAAAAAATATATTTTTGGAAAATATTACATACAGGAATTTTTAGAGTATATTATGAATAAGAAGACATCCGATATAATTATGGTATCTAATATCTATTATATTATGGTCAAAGTTTTTTAATGTCATAAAAAAATCATATAACTAGTATAATATATCAACACGTCAATTTGGAAAATTAGCTTTCTTATAATTATATAAATTATTGTTATGAACCTATGACCTATATACATTATGGGTATTTTGTTTTTATTATACATACGTATTGTGTTATACGTTTAATGATCCAAAGATATATCGGAGCATGTCCTAGTACCAAAAGTGCCTAGCACCGAATTGTCTTGCACCGAAAGTGACTAGCTTCGAATTGCCTAGCACCGAATGTGTCAATAGCGTCGAAAGTGCCTAGCATCGAGCTCTAGTTTTTGAGATATGGGCAATCCGTCATTTTGAAAATAAAAAAAAATTGAAAAATTTATATCAAATAAATAATTTTAATATTAAAATGAAAATATTTTTTAAAACATCTTTATAAATCCTTAATATAGTAAATTTTCAAAAGAAGCAGATATCTTGTGAATACGTGTACTAAATTTTTATCACCCCTGAAAAAAACATATTTTTATAGAAGAAAAAAATGTTTTTTAGATTTCAAAAGTACATAGCGTCAGCAATATTAATACGATAATAATGAAATTTTTTTAAATTGAAGTCTTATATATCTACTGCAACATGGCGAAATTTTAAAATGATCGAAAATTTAATTAATTTTTAATCAATCATTTTAAAATGTTACCATGTGATAGTAGAGTGTAGACATATAGGAGTTTAATTTCTTCAAATTTTATCATAATTGGATGTATATTGTCGAATTTATGCCATTTTGAAATTTAAAAATTTAAAAAACATATTTTTCTAAAAATTATGTGTTTTTTTAGAGGTGTTTAAAATTTAGTCCACGTACTTACATGATATCTGCTTCTTTTGAAGTTTTACTATATTCAAGATTTATAAAGATATTTTTAAAAATATTGTCATTTTAATATTATAGTTTTTTTTAATTAATATGCATTTAAAAAAAATGGTTTACCCTACAGTTTGATTTTTAACCCAAAAAAATTTCAAAAAGTGTCTTTTTGTTGAGCAGTGATAATTTACCCTTCTAAAAAATACATGAAAAGGACTATGTAATTTTTGAAACGCTATGCAGTTTCGGTGTTTGGTACTTTCGGTGCTGGGCAATTCGATGCTAGGCACTTTTGATGCTAGGCAATTCGATACTGGGCACTTTCGGTTCCAGGCACTATCAGTGCGGGGCTATTCGGTACTAGAAAATTTGGTGCCAGGACATAACTAAAAATTGTACGAACATTTTTTATATGATTGAACATTTAAGCCAAAACATAATCATTATTATTAAATAAAAAAAAATATTATTAATTATTTAATAATCATAATAAAAAAATGGCATAATAACCATGAAATTTTGAAAAATAGAAACAATTTTATATCAAGAATTTTGCTCCTCAGGAACGAAAAGCTCCCATACAAGAAAAACTAGACTGTTGAAACTGTTGATAAAATAAAGTACACGAAGAAATAGAAATTTCTAGATGATATCTACGACCAGGATATTTTGTAGGATTTTTTTTTGTGTTCCTATTGTTTATTATTGAATATCAAGAATTTTAATTTAGAATACCCATAATATGATGAGAAAAATGCAATTATAGACATAGACCTAGAGGCCTGAATTTGAAAATTGACAACTAATGTGTCTATTCTGCTAATTATTCACCGGCGGAGATGGTATTCACCTGCGTTTTCATGCAAATTTGAAACTCACTTGGATCCGCCGGTGAATAATAAACAAAATAGGCACATAAGTACTCAAAAGACGACAATAATAATTAAAACAACTACATTTTTAATATTTTTTGAATTAAATAATAACATAATGTTTCAATATAATTATGCAATATTTTTAGGGCTCTTAATTGAATATAAAAGAATTTAAAATTTTGTTTTATTATTTATTTTGAATAAATGTAATGGTTATAAAAACCATTTTGTTAAACTAAGAAAAGTCTGTTACAAACTTTGGTCAAGTTTTAATCTACGGTAAGCCAATGAAGCTAGTTTACGACGATGACTTTCACCATGTTTGATCAAATTATCTCTCCGAATGAACGACTTTCCACAAATTTCGCACGTATGTGGTTTTTGTGCATTATGTGACAACTCGTGTCGACGTAAATCGGCTTTATAATTAAATTGCTTAGGACATTTGTCACATTTAAATGGTTTATCACTTCCATGTTTAGTTAAATGTACCTCATATTGTTCCACGCGTGCAAATTGTTTCCCACATATTGGGCACTTGAATGGTTGCACGCCACTGTGGATCGCCTGGTTGTGCTGATATAAATAGCAAGCTTTACTGAATAGCTTATTGCAATCGAAACATTTATGTTGATCAGATTCTGATGTTGGATGTCTGTAAATTCGTTCTGGCACATCCGTATACATACTAATACTCGGTGAATATGGTTGCGCATACGTATGCATTGGTGACACTGCCAATGTCGACGCTAAAGGCGAAGTTGTATCAATTGCTCGTGGTGAAATTGAGAGAGTTCTTTCTTTGGTCATTGATTCATAGGATTCATCAGTTATTGGCACTATTGTCTGTGTTAAAGTTGATATTTCGTCGATTGTTTTTGGTAAACTTGGAGAAGAACTTTGGTTACTCATTGATTCATCGGATTCATCAGTTATTGACACTATTGTATGTGCTAAAGTTGATATCTTGTCGATTGGTTTTGATAAACTTGGAGAAGATCTTTCGTTGCTCATTGACAATGTTGTTTGTGCTTTGGGTGATACCTCGTCGGTTGGTCTTGGTGAACTTGAAGAAGATTCTTCATTGCTCATTGATTGATCACCATAATCATCTGAGGCGTACGTACTAATATCAAAATAATTTATCTTTTTACTTTCAGTGTTAAACTCTAAATCACCAGTATGATTAATTATAGTATAATAAGTATCTCTCGGTGGTTCTTGGGTCAGTGAGACTGGATAGTATTGAGCAGGGATGTTTTTGGTAACATGTATGATATTTTTACTATAATCCTTGTCAATTAAGCTCGATTGTATTGGTTGTTGTTGAATGTCTGTCTCTACTTGTGCAGGAATTTTATGCTGTTCCATGGTACTTGGATGTAGTACAATATTTTCATGTACTGAAACTTTGCTTCCACTTGAGTTTTCATTTGACGGCATTGCAGTATTTTTCGCTTCTTTTAAATTGTTTTCCACACATGATACATCCGGAACGATATATTCTGGATGATGGCTCGTTGTATCTTTGGCAATATTGTTCAACTTTATTGCTGGATTCAGTTGAGCAGAAGTCATAACTTCTAGCTTGTGTACAATTGAATGCAAGTGTCGTTTTAAAAATCCCGAGCTTGTGAACCATTTTTGACAAATATTACAATTATACATTCTGGGCAGCTTTTCTTTATTTGATATGCCAATGTTAACATTTGGTGGAACTTTTGGCCCGGAAGAAAAGTCTGAATTTAATGTATTCCCATTATTTTCTTTGTTTTGTAACCTATTGTCTTGTTGATTAGTTTGACGATCAATTCCATAATATGAATTATAGAACGAGGGCGGTGGTAAATACTCCGGTCTTATTGGTATGTTAAACGAATTGAGATGGCTGCTGATAATCGGTGGATACATATTGAAACTATGTGGCCACATCATTGGTTTTGGTATAGATGATAGGCGACTGTGTGCATCCAAATCTAAATGGTCAGGTTTTTGTTTAATTTGTTGTGGATAAATATGATTTTCCACTACTTTTGGTTGATTTTGTAGGGAGTTAGCCATTACTGGTGTGTTGTTTTGCAATAAATTCGACGTTATTACAGATGTTTGGTTTGACATATTCAAATAAGGACGATATCTTGTTGAATTGGGTGACATGCTATACTCTTGTTGAACATATTGCGAATGTGGTACAGAATTATAGTACGGTGAATAATGATAGTGCCCGTTCAGATTTTGATTGTATTGTCCAAATCCACGCACAAATGGGTATTGATTTGGTGGAACCATCGATGTTACTGGATTTGTATATAAAACATCTCTTTCGCTGTTTACAATTGCATTTGTATTAATTTTTACAGGATATGGGGATTGATATGCCATTGGTGGATTATCACTTGAATCGGCAGCGGCCGATACAGTGTCTGTATTATGTATTGATGATGCCATATTGCACTGCTGTTAGTTTTTCTCCACTAAATACACAAAATTTTACTCAATACATTATTATTTTCTTTTTAAATTAAAAGTAAATTCGCAAAAAATTAAATAAAACAAAATTTGTAGATATTTATTCATTTATGATATGACTTATTTGTTCGGATCTACACAAAGAAGCAATTTGTTGATGCCCTACATCATAGTAACCCAGTGCTTATGTATTGGTGGGTACAATATCGTATAGTTGTATAATGATTTGATGACGTATTTGGGTATGAAACTGCCCGCGAGCCGAACAATGGTCAACGCTGCCCTATATGCTGCCACGAGGCACGAGATGACGACAGAAAGAAACCGAGAGTGATGTTTTTTTTTTTTAAACAAATATAGTTTTATGCATAGTATAGGTAAATTCTTCTGAATTTCGAAAAAATGAATTCAAATTTACGCAATTTTGCCATAAGTTCAATTAATTTTTGAAGTTATAATCAGGGCCGTTCCTGTCGGAGGGCGTCCGTCTGTCCTTCTGTATCCGTCTGTGAGTTTGTCCGTCTGTCCCTACAAATATTGACTTCAATAGTAAGTTTTACACCAGTAGACGGATTTTGCCAAAATTTAGAGGAGTGAGTTTTTAGTAATTGAGTTCTGGTTGCATTTGGAGTCTCTAGGTCAAAGGAGGCTTCCATACAATTATTGTTTTCTAAAAATTGCAGAAAAATATGAACATATAAGAAAATTTTTATCAGTAAGCGGATTTGGCAAAATTTTAGTAGGAATCAGTTTTTAGTGGTCATATACTATAATACTCTAAAATTATTTGAAATATGACATTTTATATAATATTATGTTATTTCAAAAATCTAACCAATTCACTATAGAAATCGTATCGAAAAAAAGCTAAAATATAATAAAAAAAATTTGGCTTAGTTGATAATAAGTTTTCAAGTATATTATTACCAAACCAAATCTTTGAAAGAAATTGATTATTGAAATTTGGTTCAAGTACTAATGAGACATTAAATCCTCTTATAAATATGTGTCATAAATCAAGGATCTATAAAAATGTCACACAATAAAGGTGATGCAGGAAATAATTAATATATACGTTTTCTTTCGAAGTAGGTAAAATATTAATTTATGTGAACCATATATAGGTACCTATATAGAGATCCGCATAAACTCATAATAACAGTTTTTGCTAATGAAATACAGGTTTTCATATACAGTTTATGTTTTTGAAACTTTTGATTTTATGATCGACATATTATTATATAATGAAAATAAATAATAAAGATATTATCAAGAAGAAGAGAATATATCAATTGCTTAGCTAACAAAAAAAATCTACCAAAAATTATAACACAACCTATAAAACGATAAGATAAAATTATAGGGTTTTCTTAGGTAATGGTAGTTCACCAACAATTCCTCGAAAAGACAAATTAATTATGTTATCGATTCATATTTATGGGTCTATTTGATCCAGAATCTGATTTATTTAAATGTATTCAATTTTTTCAAGAAGTTACAGAAAAACTTTGTGCAGCTAAGATATTGAAGAAAATTATATATTCTATAATACTTTAATATAGGAACCGAGTAAATATAATGAATGGTTTTTGGTCCATTAGCCAAAATTCATAAATCATCGGATTTTGCAAACATCAATTTTTCTAGACATTTAGTATGTGAAAATGATACTTATATCGAACTAAAAAAATTAAACTAATCCATAAGAGATGAATTATGGAATTAGTCTCACTTTTCATATATGCGACTCTATACTATTATTTTATCATACAAAATCAATAATTGTATTTGTGATGTACCTGTCCTATATATCTTTATATTGCAATTTTTATGTTCCTATTAATATCCTTGATTCTCAAACGAAAATAAAACGTTTGCTAAAATATATTGTAACGTGAGCAGGTGTATATGGTAAATACACAAATCTGACATAAAATTAAAATTACTATATCTGTTTACACTTAAAATAAATACATAAATTGATCGAAACCTTAAGAAAATAAAATATGTTCCTATATCTGGTATAATTATATATATTTAAGGACATGTGCCAACGACATTACATGTAACGAAATTAAAAATTTTACATTTATTGTTGAACCAAAATATATATGAACATTTTGATACCTTTTATATATATTTTTCATTCTCGTTTAGAAAATGTGTGTATTTAGGATACAGTATATAGTTGGAACGTTATATAATTATTTTTAATATAAAGCTAATATTACATATAAAAGAATTTACTTAGATGCCTGTAGTACAGAGCCGTTCCTGCGGCGGAGGGCGAACGCGTGCCCCGCATTTAATGAAATTTTATCGTACAGAGAAATTTTTCCTCCTGCTCCCACAATTTTGCAAAAAATTGTGGAAGATCATTCTATATCATGTTTTCCAAACATATAAGTCCGTATTCTTACCAAAGCGACGTGACGTTTAGATCCGACGTTTATGTTTTTTTTCTTATAGAGATTTTTAGAACCGACGTTTAGTACAGACATTTTTTGCATGCAAAACGTCGGGTTTTTTTATACAAATTCAAAGGCCAAGAAGGTCCTTCAAGTTATAAAATTTCAGTATTACGATATTGTCAACCAAAAAATTTCTCTGCGCGGAACTTTTAGATTGTTATTATTATAATCACAATACAGATTTAAAAACAAATTAAGTTATGATATATTTGAGAAAAATCTTGCCCCAAATAATATGATAGCGGAAGAATATTATTGACACTTTTAATTACCAAATTAAAATCAGGCGATTGTATATCATGTTTCACCTTTCTAGTTCTACTATATAAAAAATCAAACCTGGCCAGGGTTTCGCAATTTTGGATTTGCCTAGGGCCCCCGAAGATTACAATATGTCACTAGGGAAAAAACTTAATTGGTAGGCGGTCAAACACCCAGGAACGGCCCTGCTGTAGTAGCAATTTTTTTTAATATTCGTGTAGGTTTGATTCATCAGATATATTCTTCCTCTTCGTAATAATCAATTTTCTTTAATTTGCTTACTTTTACACCGTATACTTTCAAATCTTTAGAAATATTTATAAAACTGCTTGGTTTTGTGAATAAATACGTCTTTTAACTCTTTAACACCTGCATGTCTTGTTGGGCTTGATTTTCTTTTCTTCTATAAATTCTGTAAGCAGCTCGAAAATCTAGACACAATTCGAAATTTCTCTTCAAAAAATCTCTATAGCTGTTTTTGGCATTAGGAATTTAATCATTTCCAGAAATAAAGAAAGGAATCTGTGTGTAGAGCTAGTGTAGAGGCTTAATGCAATAACACTGGTAAACACTGAAAAATTTGCTGAATTTTGTTAATCATTTTTGCTTAAATTAAGGGTGCTGATTATTAACATAAATACTAGTTATTTTAACTTGAATACATATATCGGACGTTGTGGTAAATGATTCGAGACTATTTTATAATAAAATATGACTTTCAAAAATTGAGTAATATTCTGTCAGCTCTAGTTTTCAAATTTAGATCGTATGTAAATATTTTTAATTTTAACTAAAATAAAATACCAATTGGTTTACATACTTATTAAATTGTAGTTATGTTATAACGCCGGATTTACTGCAGTTCCGACAGAGAATTTTTTTCTTTTCTGACAGCTTATGTCAAAATCAACCAATCAGAACGCGTTCAGCATGCGGAAATTTCGGACGAGCGGAAAAAATACGCGTTCTGATTGGTTGATTTTGACATAAGCTGCCGGAAAACATTTCTGTCTGAACTGTAAATTCGGCGTAAGGTTATAATTAACTTTTAATTTAATACATTTTTCTTTGATCATTCTAAAATTTTCCGACGTGGTAGTGAACTTAAATTTTCTATAAATGTCATCATTATCATAAATTATGGTGAATTTAGACCATTTTGAAATTGAAAAAAAAACATTTATGTATTTTTGAAATTTCATATAAAACCAGAGTTGACTGGAAAAAACTGTTCCCATTTTCGAATTTAGTGACTCAAAAATTCCCCGTTTGAGTTAAACTACAAAACTAAAAAAGTTTAAATTTTGTTAACCAGTGTAATCGTTTAAAATGAATTTAAAAATTGGTTACAAAAGAAGATTTAAGCTTCAATCCAAATAATTGGTACCTATATGCGTCTTGTATGTTCAGTATATAGAATTTTAAATGTCCATATTTTAACGAACTGAATTATATATTCAC
>JANSTW010060478.1:0-11319 GCA_027564275.1 Diadocidia ferruginosa
TTTAACCCATTTATTTAAATAATCTCGTTTATTTTGCAACTTTTTAATTTTAGGCTCATTTTAATACGGCTAAGTTTATTACTATTGATGATTTCAACAAATTGGATATTGAAATTGAGTGTGAACCTCCAAGTCTGCATGTTAATGAGTTTACTGGTACCTTAAAGTTGGGGGAAGAGCAAGTGCCACTAGGTTTTATATTTTATAAATAATATTTAGCACGTAATTTAAATTGCTTTGGACACTTATTTATGTTAAGTTAAACATCTATCTAATGAAAATATTTTTAGGGATCACTCAATTATTATTACGCGGATCAAAATTAAAAAATACGAAATGGATTTATGGTGTTGTCGTTTATACAGGGCACGATGCTCGATTATTAATGAACTCTAGGACTGCTCCGTTGAAAAGGTTTTTTATGACTTTATTTGACTAAAAATATACTTTAAACTTGCTTTTTAGATCGAATATTGATACGTTGACCAATCAACGAATTGTTTTTTTATTTTTTACATTAGTAACACTTACATTAATAAGTGCAACGGGAGCTGAAATTTATAACAACTTTATATTAGAAGGAACATGGTATCTTGGTTTTGCGAAATCAATAAATTTTGTGTGGAATTTGTTAACTTTCTTTATTTTATATAATAATCTTATTCCAATTAGTTTGCAAGTGTCTTTGGAAGTGGTACGCTTTTTTCAAGCATCATACATTAATTCAGTAATTTTTTATTGTTTTATTTGTTTGACTTAGATTTTTAAAAATTTATTGAATTTTTTTTTGTAAATCATGTACAGTTTGTTAAACTGTTTTGTTAATTATTTATATAATGCTATTGATTATGAACTAGATTTGAAAAAAGGTTAATTTGAATATCTGAGTTTTTAATATTTTTTATGGGCTTGACCACTTAAAAATAATTTTCATCAAATTTTACTTTCAAAATTTTTTTAAAATTTAGGATCTTTTAATGTATGACGAAAGAACAGATACACCAGCAAATGCAAGAACTTCAAATTTGAATGAAGAGTTAGGTCAAGTAAAATTTTTAATGACGGATAAAACTGGCACTTTGACTTGCAATGTTATGAAATTTAAGAGATGCTCACTTGGTGGAGTTAGTTATGGTGACGATGAAAGTGAAGAATTTTCAGACAAACGTTTGGTTGAAGCCATGCATGGAAATTCAGTATGTTTAAAATAATTTAGAAAAAATTAACCAAACACATTACTTTTAAGCAAAGCTCAGCGGATATCCGAGAATTTTTGCTAATGTTAGCATCATGTCATACAGTTGTGCCGGAGATAAAAGACGGAGAATTGAACTATCAGTCGTCATCTCCGGATGAAGGAGCTCTTGTTAGAGGCGCAAGTACACAAGGCTTTGTTTTTCAAACACGACGGCCTTGTGAAATTGTTATTAAAACAGTAATTTTTTTACATTAAGGGATTATTTTTTATCTTATTATTTGTTTTAGAAGGAAGAAGATATTACGCTTAAAATATTAGCTGTTTTGGAATTTTCGAGTGATCGTAAACGCATGAGTGTTATCATAAAAGACAAGAATGGCAGAATTAAATTGTATTGCAAAGGAGCGGTAATATTTTTTACTGCAATTTAAAAAAATATTTTATTACTTTTTCTAAATAATAATTAATTTAAACTTTTAGGATAACGTGATTCTTGAACGTCTCTCTTCTAAGTTAAATGATCATAAATTTTTAGACACTTTTAATAATCATTTATCAGAATATGCCTGTAAGGGTTACAGAACACTTTGCTTCGGAGTTGCTATATTGGATCCAAAATTTTATGAAGATTGGGCGAAACGCTTTAAAGAAGTTTCAGTTAGTTTGAAACAGCGTGAAGCTAAAATTTCAAAATTGGCGGAAGAAATTGAGCGAGATTTACGTTTACTTGGAGTTTCTGCAATTGAGGATAAGTTGCAAGATGTGAGTTTTTAGGTTTTATAAGATTTAATTTATATTAAAACTAATAATGCGAATGATTTTACAAGAGAATATTGTTTTACACTAACTCTTTCTTGGATTTATTATGAATTAAATTATTTTTACAATGAAACATTTTTGATCTTTACTTTTATTTTAGCATGTTCCATGTACTATACAAGCTTTATTAGCAGCTGATATTCGTATTTGGATATTAACGGGTGATAAGCGTGAAACGGCTATTAATATTGCTCAATCAAGTGCTCTTTGTACACAAAAAACTAAATTATTGATACTAGACAAACGATCATATGACGATACTTTGAGCGAGTTAAATAAATTAAAAGAAAGAGTAAGGAAATTATTCCTACTATTTGCTTAGTTTTATTTTTTCATCAAGGTCTATTTTTAATTGCCATAAATGCTAATAAAATTAAACTGTAAAATTTCATATAAAATAACTCTGCATTTATTTTAGGCGGAATATTATGTTAAAAACGGAATTGAATTTGCAATGGTGATTAGTGGCACTGCTCTTCACCATGCAATTAGTGGCGAGGCTCGTCGAATATTTACAGAATTGGCGCTTATTTGTCATTCGGTTGTATGCTGTCGTATGACACCAATGCAAAAAGCTGAAGTTGTCGAAATTGTTCGTCAAATTACTGGTCACATTGTTCTCGCTGTTGGCGATGGTGCAAACGACGTTGCAATGATTCAAGTAATTCTTTTTTAGTACTAAATTATACGTTTTTAACCTCAACATTATGTTTGATACTGTCAATATTTAAATGAGCTTATTATTATGTGAGAGTTTTAATTTTGCTTTAAATTATTAAGTTCTTTAATTTATTAATAAATTTGAATAATACATTTTAGGCGGCTAATGTTGGAGTTGGAATAACTGGTGAAGAAGGCCTTCAAGCAGCTTCAGCAAGTGATTATTCAATTGGACAATTTCACTTCTTAAGGCGTTTAATTCTTGTTCATGGTTTGTGGAATTATGATCGAAGTGTTAAAGTGATTTTATACAGTTTTTACAAAAATATTTGTTTGTATATTATTGAATTATGGTTTGCATTTTTTTCTGCATTTTCTGGTCAGACGATTTTTGAAAGGTAATTGTTTAACTCTTTATCTGTTTAATTAGAATTTAAATTTAGTTTATTAATGAAGATTTAGGTCTTGCTTACTCCTAGTATTCTTTTTTATAATATTTGAAGTTTTTTTTAAGTACATTTAATTGGTTTATTTTAATATGTGTAAAATAGTTATTATGGTTTAGATGGACGATTGCTACATTTAATGTAGCATTTACCGCACTCCCTCCTATAATTATTGGATTATTTGATAAACCTATTTCTTCAAAACTTATTCTTAATAATCCATTTCTTTATCAAAGCTTTCAAAAAATGGCGTTTTCAAACTTTGTTAGTTTTGTTTTCTATTACTTATACATAATTATTTTTTTCTATTTTTAGAGATTTTCTCTTTGGATTGGAATGTCATTGTGGCATTCTTTGCTTCTCTTTTTTATGACTTATGGATTTTTGAGGGATGACGTAGTTTGGGATTTAGGTGGTTTTGGTGGCTGGCTTATGTTTGGGAATTCGGCTTATACAGTACGAACATTTTTAAAATTATTATGCATTAAAATAATTTGTATTATAAAATTCTTTTTAATAATTTATATTTTATTCTTTAAATTTCTATAACTAAAAACGTAATTTTAATTTGAAATATTTTTTAACTTTTTTATTTAAATCTAGTTGCTAAGTCATTTTTTAAATTATTATTATTGCTTAAAAATTTGAATTGTAGTTTGTTGTTACGACGGTTTGCTTAAAAGCATTGTTAGAATGTGATTCATGGACGTGGGTTATTTGGGTTTCTTGCATAGGTTCTGTCGTTTTTTGGTTCTTATTTTTAGCAATATATTCATGGGTAAGTAATCCATTTTTTAATCTATTTATCGTTAATGAAGCTTTTTTAGACATGGCCATGGATACCCTTAGGCGCTGATATGAGTGGAATGGCGGAGATTATGTTTTCAAGTAAAACCTTTTGGTTTGCATTTATTCTCATCCCTATTACTACATTATTGACTGATTTTGTAATAAAAGGGTAAAAATTTTTTGTTATTTATTTTAATTTCAAGTTTATCTCTGCAGATTTCTTAAAAACTTTAATAAGTAATTTTTAGTACGTTTACAAATTTTTTTCCTTTACCATCTCAGAGGCTACGTTTACAAGAAAGACGCATGCATAGTAAATCTGATTCAACGACAGAAAATAGAAATGGTATTAACTATAATGCGGAAATTGCTACGTCAAGATTTAGTTACTCAGTTTCGGCTACATCGATTCCATCTTACGAAAGGAACGAAGTGGGGTAATTTTTTTTATGCACGCTGGCTTTTTGCACTTACACTTTTTAGCATTAGCTTTTAATTTATTTTATAATTGCCAGTATTACTTTTTTTTAAATTATTTGCTTTTTGATTAGTTTTTTTAATTTGCTTATAGTTGATAATTCTTAAGTTTTGTTTCATTATTTCTTGTATTTTAACATAAGATTATATTCTCTTATAAAACAATAATTTATACCTTTGTATTTTTTATACATTTTTAATTTTTCTAGATCATTTTTGCTTTATAAAATAATCTGAGAAAAATTAACTATTGCTTTATTTAGCTGTCACAAAATTACTTTTTTATTTTTAAAATTTGAGATATTTTTTTAGACATCAGTCTGAAGAAGGTCGTTATGGCAATCTTATTGATTCCGGAACGATGCTTAATACAATACTTCGAGCTGAATCAGTTTCCTCTTTACATAGTTTTATGTCTTGTAATAGCACTGAAAATCAAATAACATCACGTTTTGATTCTGACTTACGGCATCTTCCAACAACATATTGTCATGATGAAGCTGCTTGTGATGATACAAACAATAATAACGTGAGTCGTATTGTCATTTCTTCATTAAAGGCAAATTACGGTGCATTAGATGACAGAGATTTAGAAAAATAATATTTCTGCTACTTTGCCTTCAAATATAATTTATTACATTTTTATGTTTCTCTCATCAAATAAAATTTATTTTACAAATTACAATGATAGCACCTTTTTGGTTTATTTTGTCACAAAAATATTTACATTTAATAGTTTTTTTAATTAAATTTTTTTTTTCATTATTTTAAATAATAGCGTACTTTTGATATTGATTTTTTATAAAGTTATTATGATAGAAATTAGTTAACTGTGAAACTATGTAAAAAATATGTTTTTTCATTGTGCAAATAAAATTCGAAAAGCTGGTTATCATTTTAATATTAGAATTAAATTAATTTTACTTGATTAAGTATAACTATAAATGTTTAGCAAGGAAAACGTGTAAATTTTGTTTCTTTGTCGAAGGTTTTTAACATTATGACTTTTTTATAAATATTAACTTTCATTATTTCTTATGTTTGACATTTTTTTATCAAAAACTCTGACTTGTACTATATAAAAATTAGATGTGTTTTTAAATTTTAATATACTGGTGCTTCAAAGCAAAAAACAAGGCAACAATTCACTTGCTATATTTAATATACCGTTTAGTTGTATTTATTTAGATTTATAAAATTCAAAATTTTAATGTTATTTAAGATTGTTTGTATGTAATGATTTCTTTATTCACTTGCATTTTTGATTCAATTTAAAAATTGAATGGCTATTGCTTTTTATGAGATATTTTGGTGACTCGTATTGGATGATCTGGTGATGGGATTAAATACTCATTTATTTTTAAAAACATTTTGAGCATTAATTTAACTTTTAGAATATATATCTCTGTTACTTTTAAAAGTACTTAAAAAAATCAATTCGATAATTTAGATTTATAAATAAAAATTTTATCCATTTTTCAGCTTAAAATGAGCTTAAAAAACTATTAATAATGTATTTATTACGAATATGATGTCGGGCTTGTTATTGACTATTTTTTCGCATTGCTCAAGAGCTTTTTGCATAAATTTTTTATATGTTTGTTTTATGAAAGCACTTTTGTGATAATTAAATAAACTTTTGGAATAAATACTTGTAACCTGTAACAATTTTATTTAATAACAGTTTTTACAATTATATAAAGGAAATTCATAAATCAATATTCGGCATACAAATGTTTTGTTTTTTTAATTCGAAGATAATCAAACGATGTTTAGTTTATGTGATGGAGTTATTTAAGGTTTTTTTGATCAAAATGACATGTGTCTCGTTTTGTTCAAAGTCTCGTATCGTTGCAGTTCGCCAGCAAGTAAATATCAATTTTAAAAATACTGTGCCAAGCTTTAAACATTTTGTTGTTTAGTGATCCTGTTGCGCAACTTTCCTAATCGTTTTTCTCACAATTTTTTAATGTTTTTCATAAATTGTAAAATACTAAACTAACAATTAAAAAAATAAAAATATCAGTTGTATAAAATTTTCTAATTGCACTCTTTACCTTTTTCAAAACAACGATTTTCAATATTATTATTATTATTTAAAACAGTTCAATCGTAATTTTTGAATAAATCTTTTGTATTATTTGTGGCCAATTTCTGTCTTTGTTAATTGTTAGCATATGGTTTACTGACAAAATATAATTATAAATATTTTATCAATAAATTTTAATAAAAAATGTATTGAAGCTATGTGATTTTTGTCTGTACTAAATGCATTTATAATATGGAAATTTTTATTATTTTACTAAACTTTTTTAGTGTTCTATTAAAAGGATTTAGTTATATATAAAAATTACAAAATTTTAACATTAGTATAAAATATTGTCAAAAATCGAAAGGGATTTATAATTTTTTAGAGCAGTCTATTTAATGAACATATTTTAACGTCAAATTAAATAAACTAAATTTAAAATAAAAATTTCATTAACAAAGACTAATTTTTTTTCCTGATAAAGAAAATTTCT
This sequence comes from Diadocidia ferruginosa, assembly GCA_027564275.1. Classification (NCBI taxonomy): domain Eukaryota; kingdom Metazoa; phylum Arthropoda; class Insecta; order Diptera; family Diadocidiidae; genus Diadocidia; species Diadocidia ferruginosa. The sequence continues at coordinate 6,912 of JANSTW010060478.1, forward strand.
TAAATCATATGTATCTCTTTTTAACAAACTTTTCGAAAAAAAGTTACTAACTTTATTTGATAAAGATAGATATGTAATTCACTATAAAAATCTGATTCAAATCATGGATTGAAGTTAAAGAAAATACACAGAATCTTGACATTTAAGGAAACTAATTGGATGGAAAAATATATAATGTTGAATACAAATCTGAGAAAACAAGCCAAGAACGATTTTGAAAAGGACTTCTTTAAACTAATGAACAATGCTGTATTCGGAAAGACAATGGAGAACATACAAAATAGAGTAGACATTCAATTAGTGACTAATGACAATAAAGCTTAAAATTAATTCGAAAACCTAATTTCAAAAATAGTATAATCATAAATTAAAATTTATTGAGTATTGAAATGAAAAAGACAAGTTTAGAATTTAATAAACCGATCTATGTAGGATTGGAAAAATAATGGAAGAAGGGGTTTTCCTAAAACCAAAACAATATGCGTTCAGTGTTGATGGTGAAGAGAAAAAGAAGTCAAAAGGAGTTAAGAAGAATATAACTAAAACGTTAATATTGGAAGACTTTAAAAGATATTTGTTTGAAGGAAAAGTTACTCGAAATTATACCTTAAAACAAAACAAAGTTGCTTTGAATGAAGATGATGAAGAACTTCAATCCATGATCTAATACTTGAATTAGATTACTTTATATATTAATTTACTTTATATTTATTTACATCTTTAATTAGTTTTATAGCTAATTTTTTACATATTAATGTTTATGTTATTTTTAACGAACATATTTATTATCATCGTCGATTTGAAAGATCATGAGGCCAAATCTCATAGAATTGCTAAAGTTGTATTGAAAGCTAAGGTTTGTTGGTAATTTATTTGGTGTATATTATTTGTTGGTTTAGATCGATATTGAAGAGCTACAACTGAAGATATGCTCAATTTTTGCAATTCAACCAATTTTGAAGCAAAGGATAATACGACCAAGAAAGAAAAAGCAATCATAGCTAATGAAGAATACAAAACATTGGAAAAAGTCGGACTGCTTCGTGCGTATTTGGATTATGCACTCGAATTGATTCGCTTTCAGAAGGAGTATGCAACGTTTCTCGACAACATCCCGGCTTTCATCAAAGAGGCTGCTTCTTTACTCGTAAATTCGAATTTTGAGCGGATAAAATGGCAAGTAATTGATGATATAAAACATGTAAATGTTAAAATAACATTCACTCTAGAAGTTCAAATGGGGAAGCCTGGAACAGATGAGACAATCACGTTTTACGCTTGAACTAAAAATCAATCGTTATTACAAGAAGATGATAGAGACGAATTCTATTCACATGTTTGTGATGAACTGGAAGATAAGATAGACAAACAAGAATTAAAAGACTCAGAACGGTCATTTCTGAGGGCCAATAATTTGCTAATGACGCAAAATTTTTATAAGCAATTTAAAGGTAGATCTTATATGCCGCTGCTAAAGTGGATCACAAATAAAAAGGCTATCGTAAACATAAAGAATACTGATGAAAAGTATTTTATGGATAAAATTTTATTCACCGCGGACCTCCGAACATGATCGAATTGTTTATCTACAAACTTTTTGAGGTCCATGTTGAAGCCGTTGTTGAATTCATCCCAAATCTTGTTGCATCAGACAGAATCGTATATATTTGTGGTGAGGAAATTTCCGGATTCAAAACTATGGCAATGCTGGAAAAGGATTGGTAAGTGTCTTTAAAAGTCTATCTATTTAAGATTAGCTTGCATTTTCAATTTATCTTTCCAATCAATGCATATTTAGGGTTGATTTCGAACGCAAACTGGTCAGAACACGAGAAGCATTTGCGAAAAGTATCGTTAAATTGTCGCTTTTGGCGCAAATTCTCGGACTGGGTGATCTGAATGCTGAAAATATTGGCTTCAACGAGAGTACTGCTTTCTTATATATCGTGGACTTCCGAACAGGTTTTATTGCTTTCGAAGGAATAAATCGCCCAAAAATTTTTTTTTTGGTTGCTTAGCTGAAGATGAATTTAGGGCGGTTTTTGGACTTGGTTAAGGTACGTATTTTTTGTATTAATTGAGAAGATAATGAATTCTGTGCATCTGAGGAACAGCTCAAAATTGGAAAGGAAAAATTGACGAAGGAAAGAAATTGTTCAATCTGGCGGATTTACTATTCGACAAGAGAACAGAAACTCTTAAAGAATATATCACTGTTGTTGGAGAAAAGATCAATAAAATAAATAATTTATGATCTCTTCTTCGTTGAATTATTGTAATGTTACTAAATTGTTACTAAATAGAATTACTTTTTAAGAATTTATACCATATTTTTATCAGCTGGTGGTGAGAGGAATTTCAGGTGAGCCAGGTCTGGGATAAAGATTTTTAAACAATGATTTTATAAAATATTTTTGTTAAATTATATGATTTTATAACTTTCTGTACCATAAATTTTGAGCGGCAGTTTCAACGGGTGGTGGGGGAATTTCAAGTGAGCCAGAAACCCCTATTATATACTACTCATCATCAGATAGTTAAATAACTTCACACAGAACAAACTTCTTATAAAGTTGTACAACAGGATCATTAAACTTTCGATCAAAGAAATGTTTGAAGTAGTAGTATATATGGGTTCTTAGGCTTTTAAAAAAGTACATGTTGTCATGCGCATAGTGTTTCTTCTCATATAATTCCTCCCAAGGACGTCACAGTTCTTCCATAGTAGAATGATTTAAGCATATGTTAGCTCACACGGGAGGTTCGATCTCCCAATATTGCTATCAGACGAGTCAAGCTCATCTGAGAATCTTTGAAGATGAGCTGGTCGTGCTGAGGGGTTAATTTTTTGGTAGTTTACAGAAAAAAAGTGTCATTCTTTTTTAACTAAAATATTCTACTGGTGGATCTAATTCAAACGAATCAAAAAAATAATAACATTTATTTTTATTTTTAAAGTAACAAACCCAATGAGTTCCACTATTATTACTTATATCTAAATTTACAATTCCACATTCATTATCATTAATTTTACCTGGAAGAGTGTCCCTCATAAATATTCCTCTAAAGTTGTTTATCTTTAATTCTTTTACTATTTCTATAATATCATAATTTGTTAATGGTTGTAGATTTTCAATAAAACTGACGGTTCTATTCGATTTGTGGATAAACATTTTAAACTTAAATCGTTGAGTAAATCAAAAACCACATTTATAAGGTAAGAAAACCTGCAAAAATTCCAAGTCCTCAAAATCACTTTAAATTTAAAAGCTTTAAGCCAAAAATAGTAAAGAGGGTGATCAGTGTGAGACTGACTTTTTGAGACATTTTAGCCTTAAAGTTCGTTATAATTCGCGAAAATAGGATATTATCTTGAGTGTTTTGGATAATAACAACTTAGACATCCCATGCCAGTGTTTGCACATAAAACAAATAATGTGTCATAGAAAGCTATTTCATGCAAGAGTTTGCGTTAAAATAATGACTGCGCCAGAAGACCTAATTATATACTACTAGCTGACTCCTTCAAATATTAATTCATTTTCAAATGTTCTATACTGACTAATTCTTTCTTGATGTACTTTAGCAGGGTGTAATGCCGCTAATAAACACCACATAAAACATTTTTCATCATTATTCTTTATGTTTACAATAGCCTTTTTATTTGCAATCCACTTTTGCAGCTAAATTCCTTGTAATTACTAAAAACGGATTGTTCGAATGGAAAAGATGTCTTTTAATTTATTGTTGTTGGATCATCGGTTGACAATTTTGTTGTGGCCGTAGTCTTTCTACATATGATAAATTGTATCATGGAACGGAAAGATTCTAGATAGATTATTCTGGTTCTTTCTTAAGACTTTAATTAGCTGTTGCTTATTCAACTTTTTCATTTTGTTATAACTTTTAGTCATATGTAAACGCGATGGTATCCATATTTATACAGTTGCAGTAGCAGATAATGAAGTACCTCCAAATCTAGAATCTTTTCGATCGATTGTCACTAATTCAAAGGTTTTTTTCTTTCATTAAATATTATCGAAACTCGGGTATTTAAAAAATTTTAAGTTTAAACTACTCTAGATGAGTTATGTTTATATATTTAAAAAAAAATTTACAAAATTGAATTATTTCTTTAGTCGAATTTATTAGACGATGAATTTGGCGCTTTAATACAACGTTTTACCAAACGGAAATGCCAGTAATTTCTATTTATTTTAAAATTTATTTATGTAAACATTTGCAGTATAAAGTGTAAACGAAAGATTCTAGAAATTTATTATATTTTTAATTATATAAAATGATATAACAAATTTTTTATTAGTAATTACAAAATTTTCATTACATGAAATCTTCACAACATTATTTTTTTGTAAATAAAAATAATAAATCATAAAAAGATTGACAA
>JANSTW010060489.1:0-10749 GCA_027564275.1 Diadocidia ferruginosa
TAAGCACTGTAATACCAAATCTTTTCCGCAGTAAATTAGACAAGTATGCTTACAAAAAATGTTTCTTTACATACTTTGCAAAAAAAAAGAAAAACAAACCAGCAGGTCCAGAACCAATAATCGCAATGCGTGGATAAACCATTCACAGTAAAGAACGTAAATTATAAAGATTGACTGAATCAAAAACTAATTATTTAAAACTAAATCATTAACGTTCAATTAACGAGTATATATTTAAAGTAAACAGTACAATTTTTTATGTCAATTATGCCAAAAAAATATTTTTCAAGATTTATTTTAACAATAACCAACCCAAAGTCCAAAAAAGTAACAATTACAATAATAAATATAACATTTTAAAAGCTTTTTTTAAATTACTGAGAGTTATATATTTTTTAAACAAATTTTCTAATATCTAAAAAATACGGGTTATTTTTTTGTATAATTCAAAAAATATTTAAAAAAAATTTTTATTAAACTCATAAGTTTTTTTTTGAATAACCATTTTCAAGGATCAACTGTATATTTTTTTTCAGCTCCCTGTCTTGAAACAAGAATGTGTACTGCAGAAACTGTGCGTTGGCGAGAAGATAAATCGCCGTCGCCAAGTAGAGACATTACATCATCTGTTATCTAAAAATAAAAAAAAAAGTTATAAGCAAATAAAAATTGCAAAGGGGAAAAAAATATATACACTAAAATTTGCATTCACAAAAATTTTATTTGATAAAAGCATTTAATTTTGACTACTATTAGTTTTTATCCGCTAACGTTAATCAATTTACTATATGTATATTCCTAGAATTAAAATATTAATTATAGAAATATCTTTTTATAAATACAGTAATTAAAAAAGCAATATTGAGACCCTAATTTAATATAGAATAAAAAAAATAAAATGCAATTTTTTGTTAATAACAAAAAAAACTAACTTTAACACTTGAAGTAACAATGTCAAGGCGCACAGAATTCATCATCTCATTTTCAAGTTTCAAAGCCAAAGTAAAGGCCTGATTTATTGCATTGCCAAGAGCATGAATTACAATATCATCGGTTTTTTGATCCAATAACTTTTTGCATTTAGTGAATTGTGCCGCAATTTTAGTTTTTCTGTAATAAAAAAAAAGTTTTCACCAAAATAATATTAAAAAACCTGGTAATATAAACATCATTGGCATTTGTATGAAACTTTGGTGGTAAGCGTTTATGTATATCAACAACTTCCTCCTCCATAAATTCATCCTCATCAAGCATTTTCAAATTGATTTTACAAAAAAAGTAGAGTTACAGCTAAACAAAAACAACTTAATGAGACCCAAAGGCTAAGACGCTCTCCAATCCGAGACAATTTCCAAAAGATACTGATAATACTAAAAATTTTAATAGTATAATAAAAATCAATTTAGCAAAACAGTACAGAGTAAATTAAAAACATTATAAAAAAATCCAAAAGATGTCAAAAACTTGGATTGTTTTGTATTCTTAAATCAAATAAATGAAGAAAATTCAAAATTATTTTAAAATTACTAAGTTTAAAAAGTTTCACATTAAACTGACCCTTCCTTATTTTTATCAATAATACGTGGAAATATTGCCCTCACGTATGCACAAGTACAAATCAATAGAATAAGAACAGTAATAAGACTTTGTAGACTGAATATGGCCGACTAAAAATTTATAAAAAAATATTATAAAATTACAAAAAATATCTTACCAGTTTGAAAAATTTTGGCTTCAAAGGCAAACCTCCGAAGAAATACAACCTGAAAATAATAAATCAAAAGAAATATTAAATTATATATTTTTAGTTAAGAAACTTTAAAAGTAAAATTAATGACCTAATTTATAAAAAATAAAGAGTTAAACGTCTTTATAATGCTACGAAACAATACAATATCCATAATTAATTATAAAACAAATTTCAAGTAATCTAAAAGACGATAGCTTATTTGAAGCCTTATTTAATCATATTTTAAACATAAAATTTATATAGTACTAACTGTAAAAGCAAAACTGGAAATTTCCAACAAATTAATTTTTTTGATGTTCAATATGTATTCACTTAAAATCTAAAAACTCACTAAAGATAAAAAAAAGCAAACAAGAACCGGCAAAAATTTGTAGGCACATAACAAGACAAAAGTTCATAATATTAAAACTTGTCAAAGATAACGAAAAACTAATGGTTTTAAATTGTAGAAACAAAAAATTTCCAACAAAAGTTAGTAAAAAAAAAGGTTTAAATTTGTTTGAAATTTTAGCTACGAAAAAAAACTTTAGCCAAAGCTTAAAATAATTTATAACAATTAATTATATTATTAGCACTTCACCAAAAAAATTAAAAAAAAGTTTATAAACGCCACGATATAATAAAATATTTCAAATAGTTTTGGTCTTAAAAAGAATTGCATTAAAAAAAAACTAATTCTGAACATGATTTTTGCAAGAAATTGGCTTATTATTTTTTGAACTAATTGATAAAGAAGCATTTTTTTTATCTAACTACTCATTTTTAAGTAATTAATGACATTTGATTTTTAGAATAACAATATGTTATAAAACGCTATTACTCTTTAAATAATCTTTAACATATTTGATTTTTTTTTGGCAATATGGAGGCAGATGATACGTTTGACTATCTTTTCAAAATTGTCCTGATTGGGGATATGGGTGTGGGAAAGACTTGTGTTGTACAACGCTTTAAAAATGGAACATTTATTGAGAAGCAAGGGGCAACTATTGGCGTCGATTTTACGATGAAGACGTTAATTATTGAAGGAAAGAAGGTCAAATTACAAATTTGGTGAGTCTTTTTCGGTCTTAAATTTTTTTAAGAAAGATTGGCATTTGTGAAAAGCATTATATGTTTTTTATGACGCCAAGTCAAGGAAGAAAATGTCTTTAAGATTTTTTTTATTTTAGCGCATAGGAAAGCTTTGTACAAAATCCTTATTCAGGTTTATCATTCTTAAATTACTATTTAAATAAATAAAGTTCAAATTGTTTTTATAGGTGAATAATTTTTGTTTATGTTAAACTCAATTATTTAAGGGATACCGGTGGTCAAGAACGCTTTCGAACAATTACTCAAAGCTATTATCGTTCTGCTAATGGGATAATTTTATGTTATGATATTACTTGTCAACAGTCTTTTGAATCCCTTAATCGTTGGATAGACGATGTTTCCAAATTTGCTGTGCCTAATGTCGCTAAAATTTTGATTGGTAGGGACATGTTTAATTTACTATAATTCTTTTATTTTACGTTTTTATCATTATTTGAATGAATTTAATTTTTTAATTTAATTTGTATAAGTAACATAAAACTTTGCTTAAACTATTAATAACTTTAGCAACTAAAGCTGATTTGCAAAATAATCGTGTTGTTGACCAAGAAGATGGAGAATATCTTGCAAAAGCTCATAATATGGTAAAATTCTTAGAAGGTATATTTATTTTTAATAAATCTTTTTTTTCTGCTTTAAAACAAAGGATGGTGTTAAACAATTTTAGGAATTTGTATAAAATTAAAATTATAGAAAGCTCTCATTATAAATTTAATTTTAAATTTTTTTTAGTTTCGTCGAAAAGCAATGTTAATGTTGATGTTGTTTTTGCAGAATTAGCCCAACAGTTAAAACAGCAATATGACGTCGGTAATTTGGTGGACAATCGTTTTGACGCGTTTCGCTTAAAATATCCAGACACAACTACAATCTCTTCAAAGTGGCTTAAATGCTGCAATTTTTATTAACTTTTTCTGATGTTTGCTACAATTTTTAATACATATTTTTAGAAAATTAATATCACGGCTGATTATAAAATAAGTACATTTCTTTCAGAATTATTTAAAATTTAAAAAAAATCAGCTTAATTTCAACTATTTTTTTAATATTTTTTAGATTGTTTTAATATATAGCATTCGAATTAATAAATGCCATATATATGTAATACAGATGCAAAACGTAACGCAAGACAATTTTAATGAAAATTTTCTTTTTTATTATAAAACGCTCTTGCGGCAAGGTGTAAAAAAATACTTTTCAGCAAAACATTTTATTAATAAAATAAAATTTTGCTAAGAAAAAAAGGGGTAGTTTCTGTAATATTTAGCCTCTAACTTTGATTTGCAGTATTTTTATTTTTTAACAAACACATTGGTTTCTTTTTTTTTCTTATTGCAATGGCAATATAATTTTTACTTTAGTTTGTTATTTTTAGAATTTTTTTTGCAAATAAATCTAAGCCTAATAAATTTGTTTGATATTTTAATTATAATTTAATGTTTGTTTCTCTATGAAAATACTAAGTCGTAATATATTCCATTTAATCTTGTCAATAGTAAAACAATAATATCTAATATTTAAAATCGTCATTTGTAATAATCTCAATGTTCATAAAATAAATATTTTCCATTTAAAAATTGTTTAAACATTCGTTTAATTATACGACTATGATATATTTTTTATTATTTTGAACGTACTAATTTTATTAAATATAGTTGGTTAAAGTAGCGTTTAAGATGACGGATTTGTTATTGGATCCGGCTATTCGGTTTTGGGTGTTTGTACCAATTATTTTGACGACTTTTCTCATTGGAATTATCCGTCACTATGCGTATTTATTATTACTCAATAAAAGGAAGGGTGATTTACAAAAAGTAAAAGATAGGTATGCTTTGTACTTTGAGGTACTTTATTACATATTTGTTTAGTCATTACTTGGCAAAAACGCGACTGTTACGGGAAAATGGTCGTTTTTTGCCTCCAAATACATTTGGTATGCGTAAATACTTTCTTAATGATGAGGAGCACGGCTACTTACAACGAAGAATTGAAAAACAGACTGCCAGTCCAAGTGCTTTTGATCCCTCAATGATGAGTGAAATGTTAAAAGGAAATATGCTCAACATGATACCCATGCTTTTTATTGGTGGTTGGATTAATTGGACATTTTCTGGCTTTGTTACTACCAGGGTATTTTGTTACTTAAATTGATGAAAAAACAAAGTTATTTTTTAAAAAGTATTTATAAATTGTAGTGATAAAGTTTTTTTTGTACAATAAATTTGAAAATAATGTCTATTCTGTTTAAATTCAAATAGAAAACATTTTTAGGTTCCCTTCCCATTAACGCTACGTTTTAAGCCAATGCTTCAACGGGGCGTTGATTTAGCATCACTTGATGCGGCCTGGGTTTCATCTGCATCATGGTATTTCCTCAATGTCTTTGGGCTTCGTTCAATCTATAATTTAGTCTTAGGCGGTGAAAATGCGGCCGATTCCTCAATGGATGAGCAGGTAAATTTTTGATAAAAATTAAAGTACAATAATAATATTAAAAATAAAGGAAGATGGAATAATCAACTTTTTCAAAGTTGATTTGTATATTCAAATTGCAAAATTTATTATTATTTAGTAATTAAAGATTATTGAGTTCTTAATCACACGTTATTTTTAAAGTGAAGAACATAATTATAAAATTTTAGGTTCAAGGTCCTCAAGCGCCCCCTGATCCAAAACAAGCTTTCAAAACAGAATGGGAAGCATTGCAGCTTTACTGTCACACTTTTTGCGTTTCATAAAAGCTTTGCAAATAAAATTATTTTGTTTTTTCTGTCAAATTTCCTCGAATATTTTTAATAAATTTAATGAAGCTTTTAAAGTGCACAATAAAATTAAACTAATATTGCAATTTTAAATTTTTAGCATAATTTTAAGAAAACAAAAATTAGTTTTTGCGCAATTAATAAAATTAGTAAATGGCTACACTGGATTACATTAACCTAACGATATTGATATATTAACAATTTTACTATAGCTTAAGTTTATGTTAATAAAAATCATTATTGGCTGTAATAAATAGAAAAATTCTGAATAGATAATTTATTTTAAACTAATTAGATTTCAATTATTGACAATAGTAAAACCTTGAAACATTTTTATAAGACTAAGATAATAAATACTCTACAATTAGACCAATTATTTTTAAAGTGTCTAATTTTTAGGTGACCGATTTAATTAATCATTTACTTTAAAAATCTTTCACTTTAGTTATAAAGCAGAAACAGTGGATGACAAAAGTTTATGTAAGATTAATTTATGGTTTATTAATTTATAGTTGATGTTTTGTAACGCGCAAAATTATAAATTTTCTAATATAAGCTAATGATTAGTATGCAATGCAGGAGAATTCCGGAATTTTGTTTATTTGAAATATTTATTGCAATTTTGCGTGTATTTTATAATTTTAAGTGAATTCATCGCGTTAAATTACGCTTAAAAATGTCTTTGTAGATAATAGTATAACGGAGCGCCAAAAACAACGCGTAACAATTATAAAACATGAAAATGAAAATTTGCGACATTGTTCAAACAATAAATTTAAAAAAAAACGGTTTACTGACATTTTGAGATGCTTCTCGATAATTTGAAAAACTTGATAATCCGAAGAAACACTTTTTACAAAAGAAATTCTTGTAGAAAAAGAAAAAATTGCGCTATTTGATAAATCGCAAGAAAAAATTGCTTCACTTATAGTTCCACCAAATATAATCCAAACCGCTGCTTTGGTCAATAGCCGTATTGCAATTTAACTTTTATGTAATTTGGTTGAAATAGTTTTTGTGTTTTTGTTTTATTTAATCATATAATTTTGATGTTATCGCTATGCATATGACTCAGTTATTATGAATCCAAAATACTTTGAAGAATTCATATCTGAAATTGAATATTTTTTAACAACTTTTCAACTATTAAGAAATTGTTGCAAAGTTGCTTTAGATTATTGAGGTCTAACTGTACTATAAATTGGTACCACCGAGTTTATGTCAAACGTACTTTTTTTATTTCATCAGCTTCAATTTGATTTTTATTTTTTTTTGTAAAATATCTAAATTTAAATTTATATTAACCAATTAAAAGAAATGTTTTTTTTATATTATTTAAATTTAAAGAAATTAAACATCATTTTGTTAGTAATTAAAAAAATTCATATTCCTTACAAGTGTTAGGCTAAACAAACAAAAATGAATTAAAAATTTTTTAATATTTTTCTATTTATAGTACACAAAAGTATTTAAGCTTATTTTTAGTTTTGGATTAATTGTATTCCAATTTTATTGACTACGCGAAAAAATAGTAGACGGGATTTTGCAAAACAAGGTTTTAAAATTGTTTAATAATAGTGTATATAAAAGCTCTGTAGCATTTGTCTTAAAAATAAATTTTATAATTATTTTGTTAGTGTTATAAAGTTTTTCTTTAAGCAAATTCAGTTAGATATATTTTTCAATTGAGAATACGTTTTCTAATAAGCATATTTTTTCTACTTGATTAACTGAATAAGTTAATCATATCAAAATTAGAAATAGTTTTGAAAAAAATTTAGTTCTAAACAAAAAGTCTACTTACAACTATTAATAATACAATTATCTTTTCTAGAATGGCTATTTTTGCTGGGTTAGCGTTATTTGTTAGCATATTTGTTATTTCAAACATTACAATTTATGCCAAAGGTGAAATTACCTTTAAAAATGATTTTTTATAAAGCTTTCTTTTTGTAAAAGAAAATTTGTTTTTATTGTTAGGAACAAAGAAAAGCAAATGTTTTTACTTCATTTTAAACTTTTTTTTTTTGACATAAAAATGTATTTTTTATTTAAAATTATTAAAAATTAAAAACAATATTTTAATTATAGATAGACAAGAGACAAGTGGTGGTATAGAGCCTGATAATGTAATAAAACAAAAGGAAAGGAGTAAGTAATTTGATTTGAGTTTTTTTTTTAGTTGATATACAAAAAAAAAGTTAAAGTCTATGATTCAAGCTTTTAATCAATATAATCCAAAAAAAAAAGTTACGAATAAATATTGTATTTCTATCTCTTGCAATATAATTTTTTTCAAATTAAACGTGAAAGTATTTAAAATAATGATTTTCATTCATATAAACTTTAAGGAAATTTATTTAAAATTTTCAATATCATTTCAGATATTAAAGTGTCATACGTGTTGAATAGAGGAAATTTTATACAACGTAAGTGTTAATTAAAAATTAAAATTAAAAATTTAATTAAACTTTACAGAAAAAAATGGTTTAAAATCAATTTGTCAAATTTTAAGCATTTCGAAAACATCTTTTTATAAATTAATAGCAAAATAATTTTTATATAAGATTTTTTGAACTATAATATAAATTTTCTTCTTTTTTTTTTAAATTGAAATGTTTTCTTATTTATAAATTATTTGAACTTGTTTCTAGGGTATACAGACCACCAAAAAACAAAAAAATTAAGAAACTTTTTCTCTGAAGGTATGGATTTAAAGTTTTACTTACTAATTAAAACAATTAAAATAATAATAAAATATAAAGTTATTAAAAAGCATTTAAAACTTTAATTTAATTTACTATAAACGGAATAAGATTAAAATATTTTTGTTATTTTCTCCTCTTTTAGTAAAAAATTAAGCAAAATATTTTAAGTTAACACAAGTTATTATTATTAAACTTTTATACAAAACATTAATTACAATGTTAAAGATCAAAAATTTAGAAACTGTTGTTGTTTGATCAGTTTTTGTTCAATTGAATAAAAAATTTTACAACAAAATTATCGCGAACGTCTTCTGATATAAAAGACCCCTATTTCGAAAAAATCGGACAATTTCAATATTAAAAAAATTGAATTTTAGTCCGTCGTTCCGTCACATTTCAAAATTGAAAAAATTGTGTTTCAGACAAACTGAAACTAAGCCTAATAACAAACATAAACAATTAACAAAACTAAAATCGAAATGCAAATAGTACAACTATAAAATAAATAATTTAAATGAATTTAGAAAATTAAAATTTGATAAAATTTGATTTAATTCAGTGTTATTTTAGAACTAGATATAATTTATACAGCAATCGTGAAAAATATACAAAGAAGTAAGGTTTTATCCATTTTTAACTAATACTGAAAAATTACAAAATTTTTATTATTTTATTGAGTAGAAAGTAGAAAATACAAGATTATCCTCAATGATAATATGGAATTTATGAAATTTAATTACCAATTAGTAAATTTACATTTTTTATATTTTAGCGAACTATAGAACATATCTGGCGGAATTGAAGGATTTTAAAACTGTGGCTTTAGGTTAAAAAAATTTTATTTTTGTAAAATATTAAAATAATACTTAAAATTCATTTAAGTTAACAATATTGATAGTGTAATTTGTTTAAGGCATTTTAACAAAGTAAAAAAAGATTTTTCAACTCACTTTATATTAAAATTTATTATATAGTTTAAATTAATTATAAGTTTTATTAATGTTACATAATTTAGAACAAAAAATAAATCAATTAGCTTTGGTATTTATAAAAGATACCGGGATTAAAACAATAAACTCAAATGATTTGCTTGAAGCAGGATTAGATGATTATTATGCTTTTTTACTTAAACGTAATTTTTTTTTATAAATTTATAATTATTTTTGTAAAAAATTATTGAAATTAAGTTCACATGCATTTCATGCTTAATTACTTTAAAATAATTAAAATTTATAATTAAATGTAAAAATTTTAATACATATTTAATTTTCAGATCAAATAAAGAAACATCATAGCCTTTTACTGGATCATATTGCTTTAGTAAAAAAATGTAATCCATTTTCTATATCTATATATGTCTTTTATTTGAAAATTTGTTACATAAAAAATTTTTTGATAAAAATTTTTAGGATCTAAACTTCAAAGTTCAAAAATTGAAAACGAGTAGATTTTTAATGAATGACTAAAATTTTAATCAACAAATTTAGCAAAATTATTAATTATATTGCAAAGAAAAAAAAAATTTTATTCATTTTTTTTTACTTTTACAATTTAATTTAATGTTTTTAGTAATAATTGATCACAAAAAAAGCTTGGATCTACAAGAAAAACAAATAAATCTATTAGAGTTTATTAATAATTGAATACAATGAATGACATCTCAACTAACGTGCACCTCAATTGTTAATTTTTTATGATATAAGTTTAGTTATAATAATTTTACATTAAATATATTTTGGGTTGTGTACTAAGTTTCTGTCGCTAAATTTTTTTGCACTATGTTTGCCGGAAAATATGGCAAAAGTGTATTGATTCTAATGGCGTTTACTTTAATTAATGTTATTTGATGTTTTTGTTACTTGAAATAAACAATTATTGCATTTTTTGATTGGTCACAATTGAAACGAAAGAAAAGAAAAAGATTAAGAATGTCTTATATTAAAAAACTTAATTTATATGATACTTTTTGCCTAGAAGCAATTATTATATCACTCTAAATATCATTCGCATTATATTTAAATATTTAAAAGAATTAATTGACAATTTGCATTCGCGACAATCCCGTCACAGGCAAGGATTATTGCCATGGTTTGTCGTAATTAATCTTGCGCTTTCTTTTAAAACTTTTTGCCATGTAGAATAAGGAGACGTGTTTGTCAAAGACGTCGTCGTGTTAGACTCCTTTTTGTTTACTTTCTGAGTTTGTTTTGAATTATCGGTTATCTACACATCAACTTTATCATTGCGACGTTTAAATAACCTAGTTTTGGTGTATCAAATAATTACAAATTATTTTTACGTGTTTGAGTAGTAGAATTGGATAACTCAACAGTAGCTTTTTTTTTAAATTGAAATGTTTTCTTATTTATAAATTATTTGAACTTGTTTCTAGGGTATACATACCACCAAAAAACAAATATATATAAAAAAATAA
>JANSTW010060500.1:0-11317 GCA_027564275.1 Diadocidia ferruginosa
AAATGAAATATTCTTAGTTTTGATTAGTTTAGCTTATTAAATTAAAATGGATTGAATTTATAGTAACTAATCCCAACTAAAAATCTTGTGCGTTTTGCCGAAAGTTTAATTTAAAAAAAATGAAATAACGAATTTTTGTGACTAATTAGGTCTTAATGCAGCATTAGGTTTTATATTATTTATTTTTTACGTGAATTAAATAACTGAATATTAGATTAACGCGTTTTTAAATTCAAAGGACTTCATGATGTGAAGATTATTAATAGTTCACTTTTTAAGGAAAACAAGTTAATTTTATTCCATAAAAAATTAAATCAAAAATTTTTCTTCTAGCGCGGAGTATGAAAAACGCGTTCGAAGGCAAGCTTTGCAATTTTCAGAAGATGTTGTTCAACGACAACTTATTGAAAAATAAATTTAAATTGAAATAATGTGTCATTTGTTTTTTGTTATTTATTTCTATGACGTCCTTTAATTTGTATAAATGATTTTAAAGATTACAATTATGAGCAACTTTTTATAAAAGATTAAAGAGAATCTAGATTTTTTTCTGTTATTATTTTGAATGAGAAAACTTCGATTTTATCATCAAACTATTGGAATAAAAGGTCTAGTTTAAAAACTTTGCAAATGTCTTTGTATTTAAAAGGGTTTACCAAAAATTTCTGATTGTCTATATATCAACAAAATTTAATTTTACTAGAATTTTAGTAAATGTTTATCTGGTTAATGGATTTTTCAGTTGTTGTAGATAGAATTTTTTTTTTTCACTATTTAAGCATTGATGTTTGTTTTTAATGTTTTTTTATTTTAATTGACCATATTGTTAATCAAAATTTTGTTTTCAATGAATTACATAATCAGCAAAAATTTAACTTTGTTTTTAAAATCTGTTAGATATGCAAATTGTTTTACATATTTTAAGAATAAGAAAAAAGGATAAATTGGTTACATTAGATAATAGCATAGAAGTAACTTTGAAAGTCCAATACTTTTTTTTTTTTTAAGTGAAAAAAACCCAAAATGCTTAAATGTGCTTCAAAAATGTCATTTTCATACAAAGTAATATGAAATTGTTTCTTTGTTGTCATATATTAATTATTTTAAATCAGCTAACTTTGGAATACGAAGTATTATGTAAAATAAGTATAAATTCAATAATTCAAACAAAAATCTAAATTTATTCTTAAGTCAACAAATAATAAACTATGTTTAAATAATTTTTCTAAATAAAAAATCCATTGCTTTTATGTCTATATTATTCAAGATTAATGTTGACATCGCATTTGATCAGTTTTATATTTTTTATAAAATAAGTATTGCAGCAAGTTAACAAATAATATTTTCTATACAAATAATTTTTCTTTTAAAGAAATTCGATGCTTGAAATTTCGCACTTTGTTTACAAGAAAATATATTTTTGTTTTCGTAATAATATTGGCGCCAAAAGTGTTTAATATCAAGAAAATTGAAGATTTTCCGCAAAGTCTTTCCATCATAATCTGGTTGCAGTTTATTATTTTTTATCAATAAATTTGCTTTTAGATTTTTTAAAAGTCTTTAGGAGCAATAGCTACGAGTTCGAATACTAAAGTACTAAAAAAAATATTGCTTCAAAATTTTTTAGTTCTCCAATCCTATTGTAATTTAACCTTTCCTTTGCTTGAACATTTAAGATGACTTTTGTAAACTTAAAAAGAAGTAATCATGCCAAAAAGATTCTCTCTAGAGTTTGTCTTTTTTTAGTAAAAAATTCATACTTATTCGACTATAACTTCTTTTTGACTTAATCAAGTTTAAATTCTAAACGTAACTTCGTTAAATGCGAAGGTATAAATTAAAAAGATGCTGTGTAGATTTAATTGATGAAGAATAGATTAAGCTCAAATCCACCTTGAGGTAAAAATGATAAAAAAATAAATTAATTAATACCGGAATTAAATAAATTTAAAAGTAAAATTTACTTATAAGTTGTTATTAACATAATGTCGGGTATAGTCATCAAGTTGGATCTTCTTCAAATGGACTTCATTAATTACATTTGAATTTTGCGCCATTATTGATTTTTTCCTGAGAAAATTTTTATTTATATTAAAAATAAGAGTTATGTCTAATCAAGCATTTTATTTTTTTTTGTTGACGTTTATTTTAACGTGGATTTAGTATTTTTGGTTTAAGTATTGGGTTAATTGCCGTTTTTGGGTTTAATGGAAATGTCGAATGCCTTGCCGACTTGCGAACTCAACATGCGTTGTGCGGGTAATTATTCTCTTTAAAAGTTATTTCTCTTTTAAAAGTTTATTCAAACATATGTTATAAGGTAGGATAATGCACTATTGAAATAACTTTTTAGTCTGAATATATGTAAGAAAATTTTAGAGAAGGGGAAGGAGATTAATTTTTTTTATTTAAAGCATTTTGTATCAACTTCTTGTTCCAAAAAATTTCTAAAAAGATTATAGTTTTTTTTTACAAAGGAAAGTAAATTCGAAATATACTTATCTTTAGAGCTTTTAATACAATTCTCCAAAAACTACAAAGTTGTGTACTTGTATTCCTCTAAACAAATTTATTAATTATTTCAACCTTATTTTTAGTTTTTAATTATTTTTGGCTTGTTATGATTCAATTGATTTAATTTTTTAGGTGTAAAACGATTGCTCAAAGAGGCTTATGAATTGCGTGTGCCAAACGAACATTTTTTTGCTAAACCAATGGAAGTGAGATTTTAGATAAGATTTAAGTTCAGATATAAATTTGTTTTTTAATATTTTGTTTTGAAATAATTTTTCTGATTGCTAACGAAATAATTCATGAATAATACTTAATAAATGGTTTATTTGTTAAAGGATAATCTTTTTGAATGGCATTTTACAATTCGTGGACCTCCGGACACTGTCTATGAAAACGGTGTCTATCACGGTCGGATTATTTTACCGGCAGAATATCCCATGAAACCACCAAGTTTAATTCTTCTCACACCAAATGGACGCTTTGAAACTAATAAAAAAATCTGCTTAAGTATTTCCGGTTATCATCCGGAAACATGGCTACCTTCGTGGTCTAGTATGTTTATTTACTTTTTTTAAAAGTAATGTTTAATTTATTTATTCCAGATAAGGCGTTTTAGAAAAGATCTTGATTTAAATGTACTGTGACATATTCCTTTGCAGACGCTTAATTTATATTTATAGTCCTTAAAACACTAACATAATTTTTTTTATATATCTTTTTTATTTCCTTTGTTTAAAAAAATATTTAATCGGTTTATTTGAAAGACTTCATTTTGTGAATTTTTTCCAAAACTTCTGTTATTTACGTTTACAACTCTGATTATTAAATTAATTTAATGTTTAGTTAGAACCGCTCTTCTCGCTCTTGTTGGATTTATGCCTACACATTCGGTTGGTGCTATTGGTGGTTTGGAGTGCAGTGAACAAGAACGAAAGAAACTTGCTATTAAGTACTTTTTTTATGTTAAAAGTTATTTGAGTTAAATGAGATTTTTAATTTTTTTTAGATATATTTAAATTTTTAGAAGTCTAAGCTGGCGATGCTCGATATGTGATTGTATGATGAAAGATATATTACCTACCCTAAATGAATCTGCCAATTTGCCCTCAACTCTATCAGGAAAATCTGAGATTGCATCGAAGATTGTACGTTTTAATTTTATTAGATATTTCAACTTTTTCGTGTTAAAACAATTTTATCAAAGCTTTTTTACAATTTTAAACTATTTAGCCAAATTTAAAGGCTTCTGAAGCGTCATCTAATATAAAGTCAAACCAGTATTTGGCAACAACTAGTCAAGCTAATCATTCTGAACATCAGTTATCTAAACCTAATTTTTTTCAAGCTACTCCGTTGGATACTTCTATAACTACTATAGAACAAAGTAACAGTGAAAATTCTAATGTAAATTTAAATCAAAGTGTACTGAATCGTGTAAAAATTAGTGAAACAAACTATCGAAATGGCTGGGCGGTACTTTTGTGGATTTTCGTATTTACAATTATTTTTATTATCCTTTTGTACCGTCGAATTATTTCTTAATTGAATTTGTATTATAAGTGTTTATAAAACAGATAATATACGGTGTGATGTTTTAAAAGGAGCTATTTTATTAATATACAGGTGAGACAATCATATATTTAAAATCCCTAAAAATTTTGAACAGTTAAAAAAGCCTTGTCAAAATTTATTTTATTTAAGAAATATATTTCTATAAAAATTTATTTAAAAAGATGTATAATTAAAATATTAAGAAAGTTATGTCCATTGTGATTTAAATTTATTGAAAGTAGTCTGTTTTTTTTTGCAAAGTGTATCATTTAATAATTTGAAAGTAATGTATAATAATTTTTCTTGTAAATTAATCAATGTTATAATTGCGGAAATTGACTAATGTATTTTTATTACATAAATAAATTAAAGTAATCCATTTCTCTTGTTACAACTTAAAATAATATAATAGAAATCTTGTATTTAGCTACAAATCAATTGCCTTACAAAAAGTTATTTTTTAAGAACGAATTCGACTTTTTGTTTAAAGTAATTTTAAATTGACATTTTAATAAAATTATAGTACAATTTTTTCAATTATATTGATCATTACATAAAATTTTTGATTTAAAACGAGGATTACTCGGATAGTATTTATTACCCAGGCTTATTAGGGCTTTAAAGTTGTAATAGCTTTAACAGATTATTTAAGACATACTAAAAGATTCGTAAAAATTTCAAACAAGTCCTACGTATTGTATTCGAGTTATAATTTTTCAAATTCATAAAAAATTTGAACAGTAGATTACATTAGTAATGATTAGACACTTAAAAAAATTTCAAGTAAATTCGTATTATGTGCGAGTTACAATCTTTTAAATTCATAAAAGATTTTCAATCAGCTTAAAATTTACTAATTTAGTATAAAAATTTTGTAGCATAATGTTAACTTTGATATTATCTTATACAAAAACATTTTAATTTGTTATTTTTAAATTTTGAATTTTTTTTGACATTAAGCAACAATATTTCAAAATTTTGAAATTAAAAAAGACATGATTGTTATCTGTCTTTAATGACAATTCTTTTTTCTGAAACTTGTTTTGTATTTTAAACTGAATTACAATAGTATACATATACCGTCTCTGGCGCACCCAATCCACTTCCAAAATATCTGAGAAGCCTCACTTTTTTTACATATTTTTCCAACTGTTTAATACAAAAATATCTATTTTTTCTGTAGCGCACATTTCCACTCATTTTGCAGACGATAGAAAAGAGAAAAGTCTTGTTTTGTAAGTTTCTTATATACTTATTATGACTTTCAAATTTAACTTTCTTTTAGGTTTGATGAATCTATTACAAACTACACAAACCTCATTATAATTAATCTTATTATGGAAATAATAAATTTTTATATAATTGACTTTTTTAATAACTATAAAATGTTTGCATTAACAATATAATTCTTCTGAATGCATTGATATATATGTTAAAGTTTAACAGCAACAAAAAATGAAAACAGCATTAAAAGTTTGGAAATAATCAATCAATTTTTTTTACTAAAAGCTCTAGTAATATTTTCAAAAATCTTAATTTTTGCTTAGAGACTTTTGCTTGTTAATTTTGATCTAAGTTGGGGAATTTTAGTTAAAATCATATAATAGATGAACGAATTACCAGCGGTAGAGGAACTGTTTTGCAAAAAATGTGAAGCAATCTTACCTATTGCCGAAACTTCGCCGTGCACTATTCAATGTTATGTTTGTAAAACAAAAAAGTTGATTGAAAGTTAGCTTTCCTTTTATGTTCTAGAAGTAAATTTGATTTTACAATTCAATTTAATGACTAATAAGGGTTTTTTAAGAATGTTGTAGGTCTTTTTTAATTAAAAATTGTTATAGTCAAATCTTCTCAATTAATTGATCGACTAGAGCGAAGTTTTGTACGTACTGTTGCTGATACGGAGGCATCTGCTTTAGTTACTCAAGATGAAGTGATTCAAGTGGAGCATGTTTGTCCGAAATGCGGTTATACTCTTGCTTCTTACACTACACAACAAACTCGGTCCGCCGATGAAGGTCAAACTGTATTTTATACTTGTTTGGAATGCAAACATCGTTGTATTGAATATTCTTAAATTTATCTTACAAGAGCAGAACTTGTATTTATAAAAATTTGTTGTTTTAATTATAAATTAGTTAATTGCTTTCAGAATTTAAGTATTGTTTTTTATTGGTTCCTTGGTAAAAATAAAATTTATATATGTGAGTTTAAATTTTGGTTAGACCGTAATTTTTGTCGAATCTAATTTTTTTTTATTATATCTTTTTATTTTATAATTTTTAAACTGTTAGGTTGTCTTAAACTGAAATTAATGGTAGCTAAGTTTGAACATAAAGCATCAAGACTCGGTACAAAAGAATAGTAAGTTTTTTTATAATAAATTAGTTTATCTTAATCTATTTCAGTAAGGCTTCATTACTTTAGCAAAAAATTTTTTTATTATGAGTTGAAACGAATGCATTAATTTATAAGCCTAATTTAGTTGGGATGAACATTACTCACGTGAAATTTCAAATTTTGAAGAAACTGGTGATGAAGGTGAAATTTGGTTTGGTGAAGTTTCTGAACGCAAAATTGTGAATTTTATTGTAAGCAATTTTCGCGAATTTAAACAATTAAAAATTATCGAACTTGGTTCTGGAAATGGATCTTTATTACGAAAGCTGGTAAATTTTTTTTATATTATCTATTTCCTTAATAGTTATTTTTGTTTGATAAAGATTTAAGAATATTTTTTTATATCAATTCTGTTAGTTAAATGCTTTTTTTAAATAAATTAAATATTTTTTGGATATAGCGTAAAAAAGGCTTCTATAATTTGTGTGGTATTGATTACTGTGAAAAAGCATTAGAACTTGCTCGCAAGGCATGTAAAGCGGCATTAAATGAATCTTCAAATGAGAGTTCTGACGACGAAAAAATTAAGCCAACCAATAGGGCGGAAATTGATTTTCATTTGGTTGATTTAACGTCATCGGAGTTTCTTAATCCGGCATTATGTAATTCTTTCGATTGCGTTATTGACAAAGGCACATGGGATGCAATTAGTTTGGCTGGAACAGAAAATCTAAACGATAATGAGAATTTAGCTGAAGTCCGTCTTAACAATTATCGGCGCGCAGTAATTGCATTCTTTCAAAAATCATCATTGATTTCAACCCCAGAAAGTTGCAAAAAAATAGCAAATGAAAAGTTGTTTATTATCGTTTCGTGCAATTTTACTAGGTATTATTACTGTTTGTTGCATAATTAAGGGCTTATTTTTTCAAATACTCGAGTATGAATTTAGAAAACAATTAATCTATGTTTTTTATATTATTGTAAAATTATTGGTTTAATATAGAATACTTTTTACTGTTTATGCTTTCTAAAGTCAAGCACTTTGTTGCATTCTAACTAATCAAAAAGTTTTCCTCTGGTAGCGACTGAAAGTAGCGCTTTTAAATAAAAAAAGTTTCATATTCTTTCACTGTTGCATTTCTTTCAGGTCGATTCAAAAAATAATTTTTTAATGTAAATTTTTTTTAAGTCAAGTTTAAGCAATTTTTTATAGGGAAGAATTAACAAAAATGTTTGAATGTGAAAATCTTCAATTTCAGCAGGAGCTTTCTGCTTCTAATATAATAACTTTTGGTGGTAAAGTTGGAAGTACATTTACGGCTGCAGTATTTAAATTTGTTTAATAAAATTAACTAAAGAAAGTTTAACTTGTAAATTTTGTTATCACTTTGTTGATTGTTTTAAGATTTAAATAAATTATTTTTTTATAGAATAACTCGAAAAATGATTTTAAATATTGTATTGTGTAGTTAGAGTATTAAATGTTATTTCGAACCAAATTTGCAAAAATATAAGGAGTTGCTATGATATCTCTTTAGTTGTAAAAGATTTATGCCAACAATAACTTACTGAAAGCTTTGTTTTTATTGCAAAAACAGTAGTATAATAACAATGACAAAAAATAAAATTTGTGCATACTAATTAAAAAATTTTTCCTATGTCTAAAAGCAAAATTCAATAAACTTTAACAAGTGTTCGTACTTGACTTCCTTTACTATTGAGCATTTATAAAAAAATGTATAAATTAACAAATTTTATAAAATAATGTTAATTTAAGGTATAAAAAAATTAGACGACTTTCCTAATATTTTCTTATTAATTTGTCATTTATGATTTCCGCAATAAAATGATTATAATAATTGGTGCCCCATATAAACACTACCCCTTGGCATAATATTATTTATGAATAATAACACTAAAAACAATAAATTATTAACTAAAAAATCAATCCACCCATTAGATTGATTAAACAATTAAACTTAAAAAAATTTTAATTTAATCTTAAAAATTAACCGAGATCTATTCTTAATCCATTTTTTCAACTTTATGAAGCATAATTTTCATACAAGCACTAGCGTCTTCTTTACTATCATGTCCCGATACTAAAAATAAACTATAAAAAATGACATAATAATTAATAAATTACAGTTAACACTTTTTAGATTTTTATTTTTGTCCAAAAGTGCTTCCAGGACTATAAAAATATGTAAAACAATATCTCCATAAACCTAGTTTTGATAATAAATTTTGATAGCTATGTTAACTATATTCAAAAAAATTTCTACCGTCTTCCTGAATAATCTTCTGTAAAATTTCAAGTGTAATGGTCTTGAGAGCTCTTTTTTTTGGTGGCCCCAAACGATGAGGAAAAACAACGCTTGTGTCCACTACCTTATTATGCACTATACGCATTGACTTTAAATCACTTTCAAGACTATGTCCAATAAGAATTGTATCTTGATTGATTAATTCAAAAAGTCGTTCTCTAATCTGCAAAGTATTTGTTTTTTTATTGAAATCTTGATTGCAACGTGTTCCAATTTTAAATTAGTTAAAACAACTTTATTCTAAAGTTTGTTTCAATATTATTTTCAAAAAGACTTTACTAATGTGTTATTTAAATATTAAACATTGTTTTACTTCGTTAAAAGTGCATTTCGCATTTTCAATTTGTTCGACTGTCAAACCGCTAAAGCGTGTATTTGCATCCACAACTTTATGTTGAGGCTGAACAATCTCATCCAAAACTAAATCATCAGAAATGTCCACTACTGATACACGCGCTAACATTGGGCCCCATACACCGTAAACCATTTCACAATCAATAGCGTAAACTTTATGAGAGCGCGGATCTTCGGCACCAGTATGACGCGGTGCTTCAGCAAAATCGGACAAAACTTGACGTCGTTGTGTTTCAGTAACATGAAAATCACCCGCGACGCAACCTTTAACGCTCAAATCTTGATCGCAACAGGTATAACGCGAGTCAACAGCACCGTTTACTAGAAATTGTTAAATTACCTTATTTTTAGACAAATTCTTTTAATAAAATGACATGTTTCAATAATCAATGCTTACTTCGTTTCTTCCAAGCTTTCCCCCAGTGAAAAATGCAAGAATTGTCCTGAGCGGAATATTCACCATCTTTCGTCAAATGATATCCCGCTCCGCAACGATTACAAATTCGCGATAAAGCTGTAAATTTATGCTTATATAAACACAACATTATTAATCCTTAATATTAAATTTAGCTTTTGAAAAAAATTGACACTAAATTTTTTGAAATATGGAAAATCATTAATAAGTTCCTGTATACTTCATGCATTAAAAACGTTAATTTTTAAAACTATATACTTGTATCATCAATGTAGCCATATTTATTACTAGTAGGATTATAGGACTGAATTATAACAAGTGACTTCGTTTCATTATCAACCCAACGTGGAAAACTGTTCTGAACAAGCTGTTCATCGCTCAGCAAATACTTATCAAATAAAATATTATAAAATTGTGCTTCATTAATGCGATTATTTCGTTGCGCATTTTTTTCAGCACGATGGACACCAATGCTAAATGTGCCTGAATATTTTCCTGCCAAAACTTCTTGATGTGAAATACCAACATGCTCTATAAATATTTTATATATGTAAAAATTTTTTATAACTTTACACAAATATAAAAAAAATACCTGAAGATGCCAAGCTTTTTTCATTTGTACACTCCCGAAGTCGTCGAATACAATTGGCTACTGCCGATGCATAAGCAGGCCGCGTGGAAATTTTGTCGATAATAAGTTTTTCTTCGCGTATCGCCTATAATTAAAAGAAAACAAACACCTCAACGAATTACATAAAAAAAAATAAATATAAATACAAATTATGTAAAAAATTCAAAAGTACCTGATCTAATGCTTCATCATCATTTACGCAAATCTTTTTATATTCATCATAAATTCTCTGTAAGTATTTTACACGAGCCGAATATGCAACTTTTTTATTATAAAGATCAAGGGGTGCCAACTTTTTGCCTAGAACTGAAGCGGGAAATGTCTGAAAACATAATTATAAAAAATATTCTAATTTTGTAAACAAATTTATAAGAAAAAATAAATCATACTCCAATTCGAGCCTTACGTTCCTCGCCTTTCCCAAATTCAATATCCCTTTTTTTGTTCTAAAATAAGTACATACAAAATAAAAAAATTTTTAAAAAACTTCATTACTATTAAAAACTTATTAATTATAACAAGAACATTATTGTCATTTATAATAAAATTTATATATTATTAAACACAATTTTAGAAGTTTTTAAATTTACATTATGTAAGAAATAAAAATGCAACAAATTTCTAACCAAATTTGAAGAAGAGGCAGTTTCGGAAAGTACCGCAAAACGATTTTTCATTTGTTCAACTGCTGTCAAAATTTTTGGTTTACGCAAAAGTTGTTGTTTGAATTGCGGTGTCGCTTTTTCAGCAAATAAATTTCTATTATTTGAACTGACCGGCTCTGGTTTATTTTTTGTTGTAATAGATGAATGGAAAATGATACAATCATCATTATCTTCGTCGGCGGTATTTATGCTATTTTTCTTAATAAATATTTGATCAGAAAGACATTTAAGCTAATAGTTTAAAAACCATACAATAATTAAAGCAACATTTAAATGGAAAAAAATTCAAATAAAGTTTTTAAAAAAATGAATTATTAAAATTTTTGAAGTGAAAACTCTGATTAATTCAAAAAAAAAAAAATTATATATCAAGACCTAAACTAAAATGTATAACTTTACAAAAAAAGAGTTTAGATTTTATTTATACATTAAATATCAAGCATCAAATTCTAAGGGTTTTAGTTGTATTGACATTATTGCCCCTCATACAAACTTTGGGTGCTAGAGGGAAAAA
>JANSTW010060511.1:0-11316 GCA_027564275.1 Diadocidia ferruginosa
TGTCCTTTACTCCAAAGCGTGGGAGCATAGGGACCATTTTACCCTTTTTTCTATCTGATACCATGGTTTTCATTGACCCTATCTGTTGGTATCATAAGGCTTTCAGTGACTTCCGAACCACTGCGATCGTTTTTTTTTTTAAAACCTCTCTTCACATACTCTGCGACGAAATGATGATGATGATGATGATGATGATATTTAAAAAAACACTAAACAAATTGTACTTTTTTATGAATTTTTAGGCAAACTTCATAAGGAAACTTGAACTGGACCTAGGATAACTGAATCTTTAAAATTTAAAATTTTGTTTTATATTGAAAATACAACCATTGCATTATTAGACCTATCGTGTTAATGGCGGTAATTAAAATCAATTATGGAAATCAGGAAATATCATATAGGGTAAACGTCCCATTTTTGTTATTTTACGTATTTTTAAGTGGCTTGGGCAGGGTCAGACATTAAAAAAACAAAATTTAATGCAGAATATCTTAAATTAATAATATATTGGTCAACTTTTTTTCACTATGGTGGTTTCATAAAAAATAAATGATATTCCGTGACCCGCTCTAATAACCATCCTCTTGTAAAATTTACCAACCAGGAGGTTTTAATTAACAATTATATGGTTAAATCAACTATCAGGATGGTTAAGAATAAACTCATTGTGTGACTATATATTTAAATAATTTTTAATTTTTTTATACATGCTGATAAAATAATTACAGTTAAAAAATCCTTTTTAGATACGCCAATGTCATCGCAGATAATTCATATATGTGTTTACATTTAGAACTACATATATAAGTATATATGTATAACAGCCACCCTCTAACCATATATATTTATCACCCTACCCTATCTACATTTATATATGCAACCAAATGAGAGGAGAAGCAAAAAAAAAAATTCAATCATCAAAGCCGAAAATTCCACATACAGAAAAATAGCACATAAATCTATCTCTATGTATACATTCGATCATCATCTCAATACCCACATCTTTTATACTTATGCGATGATATAAATATCAACCCAACAAAGAATTATTCCCAAAAAAAAGAAAAAAATGTTACCCAGTCCAGAAAATATTTTCAATGTAAGTATAACTTGTGTATAGTTATAGTGGCCTGTGTGTATAAATACTTATTTTCCCTCAACCTCGGTATCCCGATTCTTTTTTGTACAGAGAAAAAACCACCACCATTTATCCATCTATACACATTGCTTTGCTACAGAATATAATATGCCTTCCTGTTGCCTGCCGTTTGCTTAAATACAATATATATGGCATTTGCCACCCACTTCCTAAGTTGTCCGTATCTCAGTCAACTCAAACTTGGTATCAGCAAGTGTTATAAACATTCATATATAATATATAGTATATACGAAATGGTATGGGGCAAAAGGAACTGTCCGATTGACGAGGGTTTTCTGTACTTCTACCCTTCTTCTATACTCCTGACTATATGCTCATTGCCTTCTTCGTATATTATATAAAATTTATATAGATATAGATATAGACTTATACATGAGCTCTATAGAACTTTGTTGTTATATAATAATATGTTGTGCACCCCAAAAGACCTCTTCTAATGTGTTTTTTTTCGTGTATTATACAAGGATTATATATTTTTATGGAAGTTAGAACGTATTTTGATAATATTAAAGGGGGTTTGAATATATGTTTTTTTTTTCCTATAAAAAAGATAGATTTTCATTTTGCACCGGACGTCATCGCAGGATAAAAAACACTTTTTTTAATCGATTATTATATCAAGAAATGAGGATTCTTATTTGAAGAGTATATGTAAAAATGCAATGAATCTAAAATTTATTGCTTACACATAGACACCGTAAATCCGACATTTATCGTACTATTCGTTAATGAGATATATCATTTCGAGTAAAGCAACTTTTGTTAGTTTGAAAAAATAAAAAAAAGGGATTTCGTGGGTGAAGAGGCGAAATTTGCACTGAGGACGAACAACGTAGTGGACGTCTCAAAGAGGCTGTTACGCAGCGAAAATATAAAAAAGTCCACAAAATAATTTTGGATAACCGCAAAGTGAAGTTGATCGAGATAGCTAAGACCTTAAAGATATCGAAGTAACGTGTTTCAGATCGTTAATGACTATTTGTGTATGCAAAAGTCGTGTTCAATGTGGTTGCCGCGCGAGCTCAAAATTGACAAACAACAACGAATTGCTGATTCTGAGCAGTGTACCATCGTAATAAACACGAATCTTTTGCTTCGATATGGGACAATAGACGAAACATGGCTGCATTATTTCAACCCGGAGGCCAATCAGCAATCAGTCGAGTGGACTGCACGTAATGAACCGATTCCAAATATGGCATTCAGTTATTTCAGGTAGTCATCGACTATATTAAAAAGGAGGAAAACAATCATCAGCGCCTGCGACTATAAATTGGCCTTAATAAAGCTTTTAAAGTATGAAATCGCGGAAAAAAGACCCATTTGATGGAAAAAAGTGCTGTTTCATCAAGACAATCATAAATCAATAAAAACGATGTAAAAATTGCATAAATTGTGCTTCTGCATTGACCATATTCTCCATATCAGACCCCTAGCTACTTTTTTCTGTTTTCAGACTTCAAGAGAATGCTAGCTAAAAATAAATTTCGAGCCGATGAAGAGGTTATCTTATTTTGAGGCTAAACACAAATCGTACTATAAAAATAAGTTCGAAAAATTGCATTTTTCAATAATAAAATCAAATTTGATAACAAAAAGAATCTTGGCTGAAGTGTAGACTTTCTCCCTCTTGGATTTTCCCAAACTTTGTCGGTAGGTAGAGGAGTCTTCTGTTTTTGAAGTTTAAGGCGCTCGTACCTCTTTCGGAGAAAGAGGGGTTTAAAGTTTGTATACAAAAGTTAAAAATGCAATATTTTACCGCCACATATATACAGAATGAATAATGGTCAAATTAAAAATTTTTGCTATGTAAACTTAAGAGGGGGCACATGGGACATGCTCTTTTAAAATGGGAGGGGCTTAACGTTAGTATGAAAAATATCGAAATATTAACATTTATAGGGATTGTGTGCTGTCAAATGATAGGTTTTGATGACGAGGGCTACAACTTTAGTTCTTATGGTTTCAAAATGCAGTGGGTCCAGTGGGCGGCAGCCTCCCTATAAGAAAATTGAGAAAAAGCAGAGCTTCAAAAAGGGGATCGAGCGCCTCAAACTTCCTGAACAAACGTTGTTCAGTGTAGACCCACCTACCTTCCTACAAAGTTTTGGATCCCAAAGGAATTTCTACAATCTACATATTTGACAAAGATTTTTTCTATCTTACGAACTTTTCTTTTTTTTATGTGAGAACTCATACAAAATTAGTTTTTCCTTTTTCTTGTTAAACTCGTTTTAAAATTATCGGTTAACATGACATGTATATTGTATATGTTTTCTGTCCTTGTACTCATCAGCATATATCTAGACATATAAGGCTCCTTAATCCTATTCTAGAGATTTTATGTTCATATATTATATAGTAATGAGTCGAAGAACGCCACATACATGGTAAGGACTTACCTGATTATTTGAACCATTTTAACCCGAAATAATAATGCCAAAATTGGTCTGTGTTGTCACAAATACTGTTGCTTTATTTGTATTAGCCACTGAATTATTGGCTGTTGGTGACAGTTATTTAAAGACTCAATTGTGAAGCAAAAACAGGAAAATAAACTTCAAAATATCATTCTTAATTAAATGGAAATAAGTTCTTACCAATATAAATATTAAAATAGATTTTGTGTATCAATAGTAAAAGTAGACAAACCATTATGTTTCAACAAACTTTAAGATAAACCAAAGATTTTGTAAAATATCTTCATTTTAATTAAGAAGATTTTTAAAGATTTTAAATTATAGAAAGTAACTTGAAAATGAAGAAATCTTCATTTAAACTAAAAATGTTTTATTTAGAGGAATAAGTTTTACACACACAAGCTTTTTTCGAATTGAAATCATTTTCTATAATCATCGATAATGTCTCGGTAAGAAAATCAAAGTCCTGTATGTATTTTTCAAATATTTCAATGAATCATCAGCTTTATATAAAGAATTAATATCTTTTCTCAAGATCAAGTTTATAGTTTAGTTTAGGGTGTGCCATCAATAACTAAATGTATAATACATATATTTTTGAACTTAACTTTTTGTTTGCTTCTTTTATATTATATTTCTTTTAAGGACTCGCTCTTTAACTTTTGTGTATCCTTAAACTATATATAGTATACATGTATAGTCATCGCCATTACCATCACCATACATCCAATATATATGACCATCATTCATCTATATATATCTATAAATATAATATGTCCTCCCTCTAAATACACCCCAATCACCCAACGTTATGCATAAAGCTGTATCTTAAGAAATGGGTATAGCTACTAGCCAGATATATAGAATACTTATGGTTTTATGGAATGTATTCTTAGAAGGTACAAAAACCCAGCAGCTAACATATTTCTATCTATATACACAACATTGAACCAAACCAAACCTTAAACCATATTTTCTCAAACCATAAAAAACAATTCTTCTTTTTTGTCTATAGTTACATAAGACATATCTGTACCCGAAAAAGGAAGAAGGTGAATCAGAAAGTTTAACTTTGAAGACGCAAGAAAATGGGTCCAACCCTTGGTTAAGACTCTTTCATATGATAAAACCAAAAAAGAGAAAATATCTTCTGCTAGATAGGTTTTTGTACAATAATATATTCTAACCATACCCAAAGATTTCTATAACAGTACGTAGAATTTCTATATATATACTTTATATATAGATAATATGTGAGGCTCCCCCGAAACAACTCCTCTTAACTTGCCTCTAACTACTTTTATAATATCTTTTCTATACAATAACTTTTTGTGTCATGGAATATAAGACGAAGTTGTTAAAGCTGTTTGAGATCCTGTACATATAGCATTATCTAGATATATTATATAAAATGTCTACATAAGGCATAAGTATTAATGACGTTTTTTTTCTTTCCTTCTAATAATATTTTTTTCTTCATCTGAGCTACAATTTCGCTCCCAAATGGATTCATTGCAATTATCATGATTAAGATTTTCGTTATTAACTGACTGTATATATACGACTTCTTTTTCAATCTATAAAAAAAAATATCTACAATAATCGCTACTTGTTTTTCCGTCTTTCCTCTATTTTTCATTTGCTTTGTTATTTTGTTATCATAACACAGTTTAACAAGAACTATATTTATAGTTGTAATAGTTAAACTAAAACACTAACTATGTGCAAAGTAATTGCGAAAATTTCGTAATGCATCAATGATTTTATTTCATAAATATAAATGATAAGAAAAATCGGTTTAGAAAGACTCCCAGAAGGTTCTGAGATGCTGCTTTTACTACACCTTACGTTTGATCTCATAGTCGTCTAACATTTTCTATTAACTTAATCATTTTTTGTAAAAATGTTTTTGGATTCACTAAAAACAAACTCCGGCTAAACTACACTTTGGCGCTTATGGTTCACGCCCTACCGGACCCTCCGCCCAAAGTGGGGGCCTCCTAGACTTTTAAAACACAATCTTGGCGCTCTCCTCATGGTTGAACGAGCAAGTTTGGTCAAAATTTCAGAAAAATTGATATTATGGGGGGAGGGGATTTGCGGGGGAGGTATGGGGTGTATGATATCAAATAAAAGGTATTACAAATACCTATCATTTAAAATAAAGTTGGGGCAAATCCAACACTCCGTGTAGGTGGGAGGGGAAAAGATCTGTTTTTTATATATATTTTCGTAGGTGGGGGCGGGGCCCCGGCAACAAATTTTGGTGGGTGTCAAATAAAAGGTAGAAACTTGGAGATTTTAGCCATATAAGTTTTGGAACCGACATTTTTGTGTGTCGGGTGTGGCCTGTGTCGGAAGTGTTTAATTTTAAAAAAGTAAATTTTCCTTTTAAAAAATAATTATGAGGTGCCCTCATTTCCAATTTCTTAAGCTCTTTTCTCATCACCTAAGAAATAAGCTAATGATGATATTTGCAAAGACAAATCTAATGATACAGCAAAGGTTCTAGGAAGCATAAGCCCCCTATAATAAAAAAAATTAACACAAAGCAGGAGGTTCAGAGGGCGGCAGCCCCATGATAATGTTAAAAGTACAGGAACCGTATTTTTATATTTTTTTCTCGCCCCGACTCCTTTAATATTTTTTTTTCCTAGGAAGAAGGACTTATCTCGACTTCTAGCATTGGGTGCAAGGGCTATAGCCTTATGTTAAGAAAATTAACATAAAGCAGAAGGTTCAGGAAGCGGCAGCCCTAAGGGAGGCCTTTTGCGACTCCTAGCAGGGGGTGCTAAGAAAATTACCCCAAAACAGTACAAAAACTGTTTTTTTAGATTTTTTTTACCCCGTCCCTATAATGTGCTACGTTTGTTTTTCTTAAGCTTTAAAAATGTTATCGCTAACTGCTCTAAGTGTCTACCTTTCATTTGACACCTTCTGGCCTGGGACCATAAGTGCTAAAGTGTAGATTCTCCCAAACCCCTACCAAAATTTGGCCAAATCTGTCCACTGATTGTCAAAAGTTATATTGAAAATTTTAAGATCATCCTAATTCTGTAGTGGGCCACCCTAATATAGCATGCAAAATAAATGAGTCTCATGAATTTTGAGACATATATTTATTCACTTGTGATAATAAAATATGTAAAATATTAGGATTCCCCTAATTCTGAATTGGCGCACCTAAATTAAATAGAAATATTGTCTGATATATTTTTAGAGATAGGTAACTTTATCACAATCACTGAACATGAAACTAAACATATTTGAGTTTTCAGTGATTTTTTTTAGTTGCCTGACATATTTTCAGTGATATATCACTGAACAGTGAACATGTAAATGAAAATATTTGGGCTTTAATTGATTTATTTTCAATTGTCTGACACATTTTCAGTGATATATCACTGAAGGTGAAACTGAAAATGCTAAAGTTTTCAGTGATTTATTTTTAGTTGTAAGACACATTTTCAGTGATATATCACTGAACATGTGTGTGAAAATATTTGAGTTTTCAGTGATTAGTTTTTAGTTGTGAGACACATTTTCAGTGATATATCACTGAAGGTGAAACTGAATATGTTTGGGTTTTCAGTAATTTTTTTTTTCATGTTTATTGATATATATTACTGAAAATATTTTAGTTTTTAGTAATTTATTTGTAATTGCCTAAAATATTATCAGCCTAAAATATTATCAGTGATATATATCACTTAACATAAAACTGTAAATTTTTGGGCTTTCAGTGATTTATTTTTTCCATGTTTAGTGATATATCACTGAAAGTATTTAATATTTCAGTGATTTTTTCAGTTACCTGAAATATTTTCAGTGATAAATTACTTAAAATAAAACAATAAATGTTTTGCTTTTCAGTGATTTTTTTTTAGTTGTAAGACACATTTTCAGTGATATGTCAGTTTTCATTGATTTATTTTTTTCATATTCAGTGATATATCACTGAAACTAATTGAGATTTCAGTGATTTTTAGTGTAAGTGAAAATATATGGTTTTTCATTGAATAATTTTTTCATGGTTAGTGATATATCACTAAAAAAGTTTTCAGTGATTTTTTTTAATTGTCTGACATATAAAGATTTAAAAAAATGCTCTCATCTCCATCTGATGAATATAAAAAAAACTACTTTGTACTTACCGAACAATCAAATCTCATTGCATCTTCATCACTAAGTCCCATACTTCGCATAAGCTGCAAATATGTCGAAGTAATTGGCCGAAAATCTGTAGTTGTTGACAATGTTGTTGCAGCTGCTGCTGAACTGGACGCTAGCTGATGGGTTTGATTTTTTGTACTATTTGTTTCATAAATATCCTTCCAGCGTTGAACACTACTATCGGTTAAGTTTTTATTGTCACATGTAAACGCTTCCGGATGATTTAGTACAATATTTTTCGTATTTTCTGGCAACACAACGCTTTTGTTATAATTATTTTTTACGATAAAATTTTGATTTACACATTCCGGCACCAAAGATTCAACATTAAATTTTGAAGTTAAGTTCATTTTACTGCGGCTTTCTTCGGCCTGTAGTTCCTGTTGCTGATGTTGCTGGTGATTGTAAACACTATAGCGTTTTTTCGGCGGTGTTGTTTTGCATGAGATTTTTAACTCTTTCGAACAATTCGACAGGTTTATGGAGACACCTGCCGAACTAATTGTTATATTATTTTCCGAAGAAGTTGGTGGATTAATAGTTACTTCAGACGATGTGGGCATCGTTGAATCCATCGAATTTTCGATGTTAATATTTATGTTACTCTGGTAAGAAGTGGACGATGCATTTCGTTGCACATCATCTTGATTGATGCTGGACGGCTTTGATATTGTTAAATCGATAATCGGTTCTTCAGAATGT
The DNA here is from genome assembly GCA_027564275.1 of Diadocidia ferruginosa. Classification (NCBI taxonomy): domain Eukaryota; kingdom Metazoa; phylum Arthropoda; class Insecta; order Diptera; family Diadocidiidae; genus Diadocidia; species Diadocidia ferruginosa. The sequence continues at coordinate 8,455 of JANSTW010060511.1, forward strand.
TCATTTTCATGTTTTATTTTCACATTTCTAGCATCTGCCAAATGGGTAAGGGTAGACATAATTTTTGCTGTAACATTTTCTGGCCGCTCATTCGATTCGTTTTTATTTAGGGCAACAGATTGATCATAAAATGTCCTCAACAATTGATAATAGTTTAACAGTTCATTGCTTACGGCTAAATCTTTCAAATCAGCATTGTTATTCAATTGATAGCTGTAGTATTGTTGGATTTTCGTATAAATTTCATCAAAATACGTACGATTACTTTCGGACACAACATTATTTTGATTTAATGACTCCCCAAAGCCAACCGTATTGCTGCCAATTGTTGCTGCAGTTGGCTTCTCGTTGTCAATATTTTTATCCTCTTTGTTCAATAAAAATTTATTTTTTTCTAAATTTATTGCTTCTTCCCAGTCAACAATAAATGTTGGTGATTTCTCATCTTTAACTGTGAGGTCAATTATTGCATCAGACTTACTACCAATGGATAGTTCATTTTTTTGTAGAACTGAACAATAATTGTTATTCGATGGAATTTCATTTGGATATGCTGAACTGACCATAGTCGGAGGAGTGCTGGCCGATGTTTTAATGCTAATTGCATCTAGTTCTGATGAACTTTCCGTACAAGTGTCGTCAAGGCGTGACGGTGAACAAGGACGTATTGATTTTTTGCAAAAATGGCAACCGGCTAGAAATTTGGTAACTGCATCACGGGGCAAGAATGCATATGATTCGGTTATCTGAAGTTAAAGTTAATTAAAAAAAAACTATTATTTAACGAGATTTAATAAATAAATTCTTAAAAAAAAATTGTGATTGAAAATAAAAAAAGTTTTTTTTTCGGTTCATGCTTGCTTACCGTTCGATAAGTTCTCTTTTGTCCGGCATGTCGTCCGGATCGGCCGCCCAGACCTACGTGTACATTGTATATTATGTCAAAAAATTGTTCTACAACTGCCACCTTACGGTATGGTTGAACTCCTTGTTCCTATATTTGAATAAAAATATTACGCTATAAACTTGACATCATAAAAATTTGTGTTTTTTTTTATTTTCTTCCTCAATAAGTCAAACCCTTTTAAAATCTTTTTTGCTGATTTATATTATTAAAAATCTACAATTTAGCACTTACGGCTTCTTCCCATACTTCAAGGGGTTAAAGTTTGGTGACAATTTTTATAAAAAAAAATATTTTTGAGAGAGTTTGAGGGTGAAGGGGGGTATACCCTATACAAATAAAAGATATTTACCTATAATTAAAAACAAAGTTGGAGCAAATACCAAACTTTATGTAGGTTAGAGGGAGGGTCAAATTTCTTTATTATTTAGAAGTGGTCAGAGTCGGATTTAAAATAATTTGGTGGTGTGATTAAAAAGAAAGCTAGACACTAATGAAAATTAAAGCTAGACACTAATTTAACTTAGCCATACATGTTTTAGAGCAGTGAGCATTCTTTTTTATCAGGGGGCAAAGTCAGTTGGGGCTGGTACCGTAAGCGCGAAAGTGTAGTTTATAGTCTATATAATTGACAGAAGAAAGCACATTGTCCAGCACAAAGTACAATATCTGTTACGATCTTCTAAAAATCTATACAATTTTTGAAGTGGAAGCTTAACTTTAACTCTGAGTCTCTGACCATTGCGGGAAATGAAAAAGCAGATGAATTAGGCAAGACAGGGATATACTTGTATGATATTTTGTGGCTTCGGCCAATTCAATATCAACAGGACGTTGAAAATAATAGGATAATATGCCAGTCTGGAAACGTATTAATATCGATGAAACAACCTCCTAGGCTACCGTTCGTTTAAATTAAAATATAATCAAAATATTTTTACATGGAATTAAAGAGCAAGTAAGTAACTTGTATGTAGATAAAAATTAAATTACAAACAAATAAATTTTCAAGAGCTGCATCAGTAAGGGTCAGAAAAAATATTTAAAAAATGTTTAATATTCTTTTATGATTACATTTGTTTATTATATTTTTCAAAAAGAGAACCCCTTTATGATTATTATTAAAAATATTAAACCTGAAAATATTTGTAATCTGCAGTGTATAATTTATTGAAAAATAATATCCTTTGACCATCATTTATATACACATGTATTTATTTTTAGTCGACTGATCTTAAAGCAATTCATTCACAAAACCACCCCGCATCGCATATACAATATTTCCATATTATTTAATAGTGCGCGGGAAACTCAATTCGATGGGGTGCAAATCAGCCGCATATATATCCATTAATTATTATTCACAATGCTATATAGATAGACTCACATAAAATTGTTCGAATTCTACATTATGATGTGATGAGTAAAAGAATATTTTACAATTTATATACCAATGTGTATAATAATAATATAGAGGACGATGAATTTAGAGGACGACGTATAGTCTTTCAACATAAATACGAAGTGTAGGTACACAAGTATAAAGGAAGCATGTATAAAAATGGTCACTGTGGATGACTTGATATGCGGTATAGGTATTGCGGTATAACTTCTTTACATATTTTTCATCATGTCCATTATCCTTTACTCCAAAGCGAGGGATTTATCCATTTTTTCTATCTGATACCATGGTTATCATTGACGACTATATCTTTCACTATATCAAAGGTGGAGTGTTGTCAGCAACTCGCACAAGCCATATTTTTTGGTAATCAGCGGGGCGGATTTTAAACTATATGAGGAACCCTATCTATTGGTATCATATAGACGGACTAACGGCTTTATGTGACTTCCGAATTGGAATTGGACTATACATGGGGATTTCAAAATTTTAAATCAACAGATTTTGATGGAAAAAATGAATAAATTAAACTGATTTCTATAGCAATCGTAGTCTT
>JANSTW010060522.1:0-11314 GCA_027564275.1 Diadocidia ferruginosa
ATAAAATATAGTAGAGAAAGTGTAGATGCAAATTAAAGCAGTAAAACACTATCCTCGCTAGGTAGACTTCACTCTTATAGACTTTAGTTTGATCAAAAAAAAATTAAGATAGGTTTTTAAATGTGAAGATGATGATCATTTAATTAAATTTTTGTAAGAATCTTCTTTAAATTTTCCAGTTTTGACGATTTCCCTAAGTCTTTCAGTAGTTGCTCCTGTCAATGTAGGAACGACTTATTTTCATATGAAATTATGTGTAATTCTTTATATCAGAAAAATAATTTGTTTAACACCCCGTATTTTGTATGTATATGGCGCACGATCTGAATCCAAATTGCATTTTTATAATATTGTTGGGAAAATAATGTTTTTTTATTATTATTTTTTTCGCTGTACTATTCATCTAACTAAAAAGCATCTTGTGTTGTACAAGTTCATGCTACATTTCAGAAATATGGTACATACATACGGACACAATTTGATTATTTATTATTTACAAGTCATCTTGTTAAGGGTGTACCTTATACCAGCTATTCACTGCGCTTTTGTACTATAAGTATATATATAAATATAAATAAAAGAAGATTTTCCTCTTTGAAAATTAATTAGAAATTAAATATTTATTTATTGTTGTATATATGTTTGTATTTATATTGCAGCCATTGGAGGTAGGTTTATAATTTGAATGATTTTTAAAAAACTTTTCTATCTGCGACTGTTCTTTGTTGAATAAAATTATTTGAAATTTTCTAAAAAAAAATTAGTTTTTTTTTTGCTTTTTCTATATTCATAAAAAAACATAAAGCCTCTCTTGAAATCTTTACGCACAACTACATAGGTATTATGTGAAATTTTCTAAAAGCTTTTGGTACGAATCAACCGTATAATATACACAAATTTAACTTATTCAGAATTATATTTTAAGAGTTGTAAACTCATATTTTTCTGATGATGCCATATTGTTCTACGTCATACCAAAGATAATCCAAATATATATGTCTCTACACGGCTGTTTTGCCGCTACGTTTTATAACGTCTCCACGATCAAATTTAATTTTACATATAGCAACCGGCATAGACTCTATAGCGAAATGTTTGTCAGTGGAAGCTTTTTTTAGCTATCATTTTCTTGTGTCGACTTGTTTTCTTATACATGGTTTTTGGTTATAGTAATGCACTTTGAAAATTAAAAATCGGATTGTATCTCCAAGAAAAAACTAAATGAAGTTTAAAAAAATCAAATTTTTAATAATATAAAAAGATTCTTACATTTTTTTGTGATCGTTTGCTCTTGATCGTTTTTTTTATGATTCCAGATGATCACAACCCCCCTCCCTATATACAAATGCTGAATTGGAATTGGAGCGTTGGATTTGCTTCTTTGTTAATAATAGGTAATTGTAATACCTTTCATATGATACCAAACACTTCGTCCCCCTCTAACCTAAAGAAATAAGTTTTTTCTCAAATTTTTACTTAATTTTGACCTGTAGGTTGGAGAGAAATGCGACAACCATTAAAGAGATTTTGTTGGAAACCCTTCCCCCTTTCTCCATCAAGAAGATGGTTAATTAGGGGCTGGTACCGTTTTCGCTAAAGTGTATACTCCAAAAATATGATAATAAAATATACGAATTCTTTTGTACGTTGCATGAACTTTTGAACGAATCCATCTAAAATTATCTTGTATTTGTATAGTGTTTTCTATGAAATGGTTTACCTCAATTTGGATTTAATATTTATTTTGTATAATATATGTTCTATAAAGCATATATTGCACATTATTATATATTATGTATTTCCGACTAAAAATTTGTTTAAATAATATGGACAACTTGTACAATGTACTGACCTGACCCAACATATTATATAGATTTTATATATGAAAATTAAATTGACTGTTCGGTTATATGCAAATACAGTGAAAGCATAGAGATTGTAAAATATCAAATTGTACTCACTTACAACAAACTAAATAATTTATAAAATATAATATTTTCAAAATATTTATATAACATACATGTAAAATTTTGGAAGTGATCAATGATAGACCATAATATTTATTCAATATATAGATTATTATATTTGGAATAAATCAAATTTATAAATTTATGTGTTTTGCGGTGATAGAATATTTGCACTTTATACACAATATTTAAATATTTCATTGCGAGAATAAATAAATTATGGTATTTTTTATGGAAATGGAATTTTAGAAAACATTTTTTTCGTGTTTATCAACGCTTAGTGATAATAATAATAATAATAATCAATTGTTTATTTGACAATGGTTTTTCTATGTAAACAATTTTATGTATACTATGTAGGTATAAAAGTGTATGAAATTTCATAAATTTCAATTATGTTCATGATACAGGTATTTAGCTAATATATTTATCAGCTTTTTAATATGGTGATATAAATATAACACATTTCCAGAATAAAATATAAAATAAATTTTACAATTGAAAATAATTTAAATTATTTATATTAAATTTTAGACACAACATTGTATGTATACGAAATACCTGTGACTGTGACATTCTTTATATAGTTGATTATATTAAAAAGTTGGCAATAATTTTGTCACTTGTTATAAATTCCAGATATATTATTCAATTATATATTAAATAATAAAGAACAACCATATTTGCACATTTGGAAAACATAATTTAGTCGCATAAATTGTTTCAAGTAATTTCGTATAAAGTGTCACAGTTCGAATTTTATAAAATATTGTTTGTTTCATTAACTCAAATATAATTTTGACTTGTTTTAGACTAAATTTATTTATTTACTTATTTAATTACAAGTTTATTTTTTCTATAATTTTATTACTATAATGATAACCAATTAGTGATTTTTTTTGCTTCAAAAAATATTGTAAAATCAAACTAAATTTACAACAAAAATTTATATGGATAGCATTTTTTTGCATTTATATATAAAAAGAATACATGAGTTTTCACAATTTCTATGTGTAGGAGAGCAAGTGATATTTTATAGATCAAAATGACGCCAACAATAATGCCAAAAAACATATTTTTATGTAATTGATTGGTTTTTTTAATATAACTAAAGATTTTCATGATTATTTTCTAAAATGAACAATTCTTTTCAACTTCGCCGAAGGTGGTTTTAGTTTCATAGAACTCACTTAAAACTTTTGGAACATGCTGTGTCATCGAAAAGCCGTAGCACCGAAAAGCCCTGGTATTGAAATGCCTTAGCATCGATATGCCCCGAAATGCATTTTCCACGAAATACCCTGGATTTTAGTTTTTAGTGGTCGCATAGATTAGGCTTAATTAATAGTCAGCATGGTGCAGTGATTAGCGTCACGGCTTTGTGTTCAAGAAGTTCTGGGTTCGATGCTCGGTATTGCAACATTTGTTTCACAACTGTGCTATCACCTTTCATTCGCATGTGTTTATTTTAAAGCGATCGCCAAGGTTCGAAAGTCTCTTAAAGCCGTCCAGCTATATGATACCAACAGATAGAGTTCCTCATAAAATATTTCTAGTGCTGACAACACTACACCTTTAATATCTATGAAAACCATGGTATCAGATAAAAAGGTAAAATGGTTCTTTCTCCTCCTCCTCGCTTTGGAGTAAAGGACACAATGACTATGATAATGGTAGATTAAAATTGCGTTTGGGCTCTCTAGGTCAAAAGGAGCGAGGCCGCGAGGGTCTCCCATAAATTTTTATTTGTTCAAAACGGCTGCAAAAATATGACCATATAGCGAAAGTCTTACACTAATGGTCGAATTTGGCCAAATATGAAGAGTGAGTTTTTAGTAGTCCCATACTCTGAAATGATACATGGGGTCTCTAGGTCAAATAGAGGAAGGGGATATCGTACATTTGAACTTAATAGCTGAAAAATGCAAAATAGAACTAGGATCTGTCTCGTTAACTTCCGATTTAGATGAAATTTTCAGAATTTGTTATTTATCGAAATTCATTAGACCTGTATTTTTTAATGCTATTATTATGGCCAACAAATTTTGTATATTGTACTAGGTATATTTACCATCAGTGGTTATATGTTTGAATATTGATGACATTTTCAAAATTTATTCGTTAATAAAATTCATTTGACACGTATTTTTTGTATGCCATAGGGTGATCCACTTCAGAATTAGGAGGACCCTGATATTTTGCATATTGTATTGTATACCAACAGTGCAGATGATAATGTCTCAACCCCTTGCGATTTTGATGAAATTCTTTAGACTCGTAATTTTTACGAGAATTAGGGTGATCCAAAAATATTTCCAATTTATCTTTTGACAGTCAGTGGAAGGATTTGGACAAATTTTTGGTGGTAGATGTTTTGAGGGTGACGGGACATAACACCCAAAGACATAAGCCCAAAGGCTTTAAAAAGCTTAATCCGCTAAACAAGTAGTAAAAAAAATCAGCATCGCCAGTGTTGCTGGGTGCTCTTGAACCGATTTTTTTTTTGTTTTTGATTATAATTATTACTTATTGCTTCCATTAAATTATTTCTATAAAAATTCAGGAAGTTCTTTTTTAGTATTTATGATCGGGAATGTCATTGGTGCTCGTTCATTTTAATTTTACTCAGATATTAAATACATTTTAGGGGATCTGGTTGAACTGTCTCAAAATATAGTAAAAACATTTCACTTATACTGCAGGGAGTTGCCGGACTGATTTTTAAGGTGGTAGATATAGTTGTGAAAAATTCTCCGCCAGACTGAGAATAGAACTAACAACCTATTTTGTATACAGTGCTTTATTCTCGTACGAAATGTATTTCTCTCTTGAATTTTATAACTTAAAGCCTCCATAAAACATCACTTCTGGCGAAAACTTGTGAAATTTCATAATTTTCATAACATCGAAAGAAAATACAATTATTATCATTTTACAAAAATAAAAATTCTTTAATAAAATAATTAGTTGTATTGATTTAGTTTCTGTTTATTTATCTATATTTTTATGTATACATATAGTTCTTGTTTTAAAGATTTAATTTTTCTTTCATTTAAGACTGGAAAAGACAAGACTTGAAGGCAATTATAAGAAACTTGTTTCTTCTCATTAAAAACAATTATGAGATTTATTCTATACTATCATGTCTCTGGTAATCATATATATTTACACAAATATAACAGGTGGAAAATACGTGTAATATAAAATCGATTGCATAGAAGCAAAAGTTATGTTTTTTCTTATTTTTGTTGTTCCTATAAATGCAAAAAATGTAATCGATATGTCTAGAATTTCTAGAATTGTCTATTTTATAAATCTGCCTTAAAACCTAAGAAATTCGGTACTTATTAAAAGTTTTTTTTTATTAAGGTCGAGACTTAAATATATAGGTAGATGCTAGATAGTATGGTAACAGTGGCAGATCTATTTGATCTTTTTGGAAATATTGAATAAAATATGACCGTAAAGTTTTAAAGGAATAGCAATTTAAAGTTAGCAGTACGTGTATTTTGCGAAAATTTGACCATCGACAATACATCCAGCTAGGCGGCGTTAGTTTCTTAGTGCGCGTCAGACACAAACCAATACATAAACAAACGATTTGCCTACAAATATTATATTATTCACTGAAAAATATCCAGATGTCGCACACTTTAAGTGGCACAGGCGAATAAACATATTTTTTTTTTAAAGGGAAAAATAAATAAAAAGGATACAACTTTAAAATAAAAACGTCACTTTTCAAAATTTCTGATTTCATTTGTTTTTCAACCAATAGCATACATCTATTTTATATTCTATGTAGTCATAAATATTTATTCTAGAACATTATATACACAACAGATATATGCACGAGATAATTTAAATTGAAAAAGATATTTTTATTAAGTTGATTAAACTTTGATTCAACAACAATAAATCGACTCATAAAACGAAATTGAAATATGTACTTAACAAAAACTGAAAATTAAATAAAACTGTTAAAGTGAAGTTAATTTAATTAAAAAAAAAATTTAAAATTATTATCAAGTCTTTCTCGTCTGTCTATATATTATAGTTATATACAATCCATTTATTATGCAACACAATAATTTATTTATTGTGCAGAACATCAAGTAGTTTTCTTATTCTTCTGTATTTAGAGAAATACCTACATGAGCTATACTATTATGATACTAAACAGTAGTAAAGATTTTCTGTTCTATTTAGACTTAAAAATGTTTATTCAATACAAAAGTTATTGTACTTTTAAGAGCATGTATATTTAGTATATAGAGGAAGGTCTATATTATATAGTATAGTTGAAAAAAGACATTAAAGTGGCGCCAGGCCGACAAAAAAAATTTTATAGCCAATATTTAGGGACATTTTATGTTTATTTATATGTTTTACTTTTCGGCTTGAAACTATCATTTTTTTTTTAAAGAAAATATTTACAAATTTTCATTCATTCAGTTAATTGAGATTTTTTTGTAGACTAAATAATTCTAGCGATTTTATGGGAATTTTTACGAAAATAAAATTTTAATAAAATATTTTTATTACTTGTCGTTATAGGAAATATTATTACGTTGAGGTGAAACATTTGTATACCAGAAATTGGTTTGTGCCACATTATTTTTGCACATGTATATGAATATTTTACAATTTAAAACAAGACATAACTTTAGAAGGTAAACATCGATTTGGAAAGAATTCCAAGGCTTTTAAAAGTGTTGAAGACTTCCATTTAACTTTTAAAATTTGTAATTCAGCAAATCGTATGCCTAAAAGCATCGCTTCTTTATATGATTTAATAAAAGCACCCAAAACACTAAATAATCCAATAACTATAAGCACGAAATTCTTCTAACCACGTGATGTAATAAGAATATTTTCAGAACAGAAAATTCAAGAAGTTTTCTTTTGGTATTTATGATCGGATGAATAAAAAGCTAATTTTCAGACCATAGATGAACTTATAAGATTATTTCAAGAATCGAACAAGTCAGGAAGTTAGTTATTAGTTATTATGATCGGGATGACTTATTTTAGATGGTTCCTGACCAGAAAATCCTATATAAGATAAGTTATTTTAGTTGGTTCCTGGTGGCCAGAAAATCCCATAAGATTATTTTCAGAACAGAACAAGTCAGGATGTTATTTGTATTTATTATCGGAATAAGTTAATTTACCGAATTAGTTGGTTCCTGACTACTGACTAGGTACCTTCATAAAATTGTCTCTAATAATCGAATCTATATTCGGACAAGTCATAGCGAAGACGACAAGATTTTTTATTTGTAATTTAGTAGGTATATAGAGAAATTTGAAAACCAGTACACGAATTTTGATTAATCTTAGCACCTATATTAAGAGTAAGTTTTTAGAAGTCCTATAGACACACTCTGTATTGTAAAGAGATACAAGCCTTAATTTAGGTCAAAATGATTAATGCCGGGACAATGTTTTTTTCTCGTTTTATGTATAATTATATTATCAGGGCATTGCTGATTCCGAAAAACTAGAAAATACAAAGTGTCCGTTCATCCGGCTTTAATAAGCTTAAACCGCTCAACAACGATAACATTCCGCTTCTAAAATTTTTTAACAAAGCGATGGTTTTATATAGTCGCGGGATTTTTTTTGTAATTGAGTTATTAGCGGTCCCATACTCTGGGATTGCATTTGGAGTCTATATAGGTCAAAGGAGGTTCCCATACGACTTTTTTTTCAAAAATGGCTGAATTTAGAGAAAGTTTTTACCAGTAGACGGATTTGCCCAAATTTTGGAGGTGGTACGTTATTAGACACACACTCACTGATTACTTAAAAAACAATATACCCCATTAAAGACGGTTTGTCATCAAAGTTACCGAGTCTTGAATCTGGGATTGTATCCGGTCAAAGGGAAAGTTAAGCTCCATATATATTACCTATATATATTTTTATGCCGCAATATATGATCATTTAAGCGTATAGAGCTCGGTATATAGAGATAGTTTTACGGATATTGGTAAATTTTAGTGTGGCTGGGTTTTAAGTGCCCTGTGCTATACTCTGCGATTCTATTTAATGTTTTGATTTGTGTTAGTTTTCAAATGTTAAAATATAGTAAAAGCAGAATCTCAGTTATGCTGGAGGCTCTCGAACCAAATTTTATTTTATAAACTGTACTCAAAAGCGATAGCTCGTGGTTTATAATTAACATAAAACCTAATTGGGTGCTTTTATTAAATATTCATGTTTCTTTAATAAAACGCTCAGAAAAACCATACTCTGATTACAGATTTCTCCGAGGGGAAACCACTCACGGAAATCATGAAACAAATTATTTCGGAAATCACGGAAATAATTTCAGAAATCACGGAAATAATTTCAGAAATTAGAAATCATTGAGAATTTCGTATTTCTCAGATTGATTGGAAACGTTGTTGATTGGACGACAAAGAGCTGGTATTATTTAACAAAGATAAGCGATGACTTCTCAATTTATTTTGCAACCATTAAACTCATAAAACATTTTTGCTCGCATTTTTGTTTTAAATCCATACACTGCACTGATGTCTAATCTTCTCCAATAAAATGATAAATGGTACCGTAACATTAGCGCGCCGCGACAGTAGCGCGCCACGTTATAACTCGAAATATATTTATCATAATTAACTTCTTCGGATGCCAAAACTTAGCTTTTATAATTCTTAAAAGGATAAAATTAACTTTTGCTTTGAATAATTGTTCGTTTGCAAGTTATGTCGCCGCGCGCTAATGTCGCGGCGCGCTAGTGTCGCGGTGCGATGATAAACCCATCTAAAGAGATTTTATGGGATGTCTTGTCCCTCTTTGACCTAGACACTCCAAATTCCCTGGAGTTTAGAAAAAAATTGACCAAATTCGTTCATAGGTTGCTCATATTTTTCAGCTATTTTTACAAACAAAATCTTCTTCCCGAGAGTATGGGACCACTAATAAAATTTACAAATCCGTTTACTGGTATATGAAACTTTCGACTCACACTTGTTTTTAATTTTTCTGAATCAGGACAATACAAAAATTTGGGTCATGGCAATTTGACCATTTTTACCTAATTTCTGGCTAGTAATATTTACTTAAAAAATTAAGAAAACAGAGTTATCATATTTTTATCTTTCGACTGACGATATGTAAGCACAACGAAAATACGTATATATAGTGCGGTTTAATGCTGCAGTAAATATATAAAGCTTCTGATGTTACGGTAAATAATAACAAAATATTCTTAAAACAAATCCTATGATAAAAACAACAAAATTCTTTAAATATATAAAAGATTTTCTATAGAACCCAGTTTGTATTATGCTGTATAATAAACAAAATTCCAAATTTTTATTATTTATGCTGTTTTTTTTTCTCTCAACATAACCTATACTGCACGGTGTTTAATAAACTTTATTTTCAATTTTATTATTTTATTTATTACAGAAAAAAAAACAAATATCAAATATCTGGAATAACCAGTTTTTGTAATATTTTCATGAGGTTCACAACACTTTGTGTGCAACATCAACTGTTGTTGTGTTGTATATAAAGAACCATTGAACCAACTATTAGCCAGTTAAAAAAAAAATCCAATGAAAGAGTAAATCAGAGCCAATGCAACATAATATTATTTTATTGTTGATTTAATTTAATGTTATATAATATTGGACAAACATTATTGGTATTTTATATAAAATATAAGTTTGATAAACTCGATTAAAATATACTTTTAATAAACAATTAATAAATACTTGATCCTTTGCATGTTTTTGGCACGAGGTCGTTTTGAATTTTTAAATGGAAATGTATGTACTATGTATCATACATTAACATTATATATAGATATGCAGCATAATAAATTCTATATATTTTATAGAACACATAGCTTGGGATAAAGTTTTTGGAATAATTTAAATTGTTGCATTTTGATTTATGTATATAATTGGGTTTAAAATATATCTATTATTATGCTGACTCAATTTAATTTAACAATATTTATATGCATAATTTATTGTCAATTTTAGTGACTTTTTGTATATATAACATTTTCGTATCATAATTTTTCAAAATATGTTTTATTTCTATAAAGCTATTATAGCTGTATGAAGAACACATAATTCAAATTTAACGGAAGTGATGGTTTTTATATATTCATCAGGACCGAATATTCTATATAGCAAGCGAAGCATTGTGTCCTTTTTTACAAAACAAACTTAAAACAAATTTTAACGATCGATATACACAACTGTCAACCACTCACTTTATATAAATTTCAAACTATTGCTTTTGTACATAAAGGAAACTAATCGGTCTATTTGCTTCCAATCATTTATAAACTCTATTTTTCGGTATTCTGTTTTTTGTCATACTTTATATAGAAAATTTAAACTTGTATTAAAAATGGGTCCATATCGTGGCACCGAAAAGCCCTGGTATCGATAAGCGTAGCAATGAAAAGCTCTGATATCGAAATGCCCTCGCATCGAAATTGTATTTTATTAAAAAGCTACTTAGGTTATTATTTCTAAGAGGACAATATTTAGTCCAGACAATTTAAATATAAACCAGACCAATCGCATAGTCAGCATAGAGCAGTGAGTAGCGTCACGGCTTAAGAAAGAGGTTCAAGAGGTTGCGGGTTTGCCGAGTCAGGGTCAAATTTTTTTCAAACCTGGATTATCACCTCTCATTCGCAGGTGTTTTTCTAAAAAATAAAAATCGATCGCAGTGGTTCGGAAGTCACTGAAAGCCGTCCTCATATAATGTAAAATCCGTCCCGCTGATCACCAAAACATATGGATAGTGCGAGTTGCTGACAACACTCCACCTTTGATATAGTCGTCACTGAAAATCATGCTATATATGGTTAGAAATTTTGTACCGAGTTTTGTTGTAAACCGAAAATGTTGTAAACAACCCACCGAAAAAAAGCAACATTCTTATCGATGTTCCCACCATTTTTGTTGTAAAGAATGTCAAGTTTACAACAATATTACAATAAATGTGAGTACAAAATTTCAGCCCAGATAGAAAAAAGGGTAAAATGGTCCCTATGCTCTTTCACTTTGGAGTAAACGACAAGGTCGCACCCGAGGGGTTAACCACTGTTGGAAATCATGGGACAAGCTTGTGGAAATCATTTGGAAATCATTTCAAAAAATGGAAATCATTTGGAAATTATTTCAAAAAATGGAAATCATTTGGAAATCATTTAAAAAAATGGAAATCATTTGGAAATCATTTTAAAAAATGGAAATCATTTGGAAATCATTTAAAAAAATGGAAATCATTTGGAAATCATTTAAAAAAAGTGGAAATCATTTGGAAATCATTTCAAAAAAATGGAAATC
>JANSTW010060533.1:0-11314 GCA_027564275.1 Diadocidia ferruginosa
TAATCGTCAAAACAAAAAAAAATCCCTCTATAAGTTTTTTATATATATTCTTGTCTGTTATTAACTTTAATTTTGTATCTAGTAGTAGAATACGAGAAAAATTAAATTAATTAAATTAGTGAAAAATTGTAAAAATATGCCTCAGCAGATTGTTAAACAACAAATTTAGGTGAATTTTATTATAACGTTACTGCTTTGCACTAAAGAGGTTATGAGTTGCACTTTCTGTTGTGTTGGTTTTTTACAACCGAGCTATCACCTCTAATTCACTGAGGTTTATAAAAAACGACTGCAGTGGTTCGGAAGTCACTTCAAGCCGTTGGTTCACCTATGGCTATAATATATATGATACCAACAGATAAAGTTCCTCATTTAGTGTTAAACCCGCATTATGCATTATTTTAAAAATATGACCAGTGCAACCTGCTGACAATACTTAACTTTTGAAGTAAAGGACACGATGATTAAATTAGGCAAATGGCTGGTCTTACGACTCAAATAGGCTCCTAACTTATTATTTAACTTATATTTTTTATGTTTTATTTAAAAAAAATATATTGCAAGTTTATTTTTAGCATTCAATTCTGTATTTTTCGATATATCTTTCAAAAAAATTTCGCTGCGCGGCAATTTTAAATTATGAAAGCAACTATTTACAAAATTTTAAATAAAAAGTGGAAGAGGTAACTTTACATAGCTTAAAATAGCTTATGTACACGATCATATAGTTGATATCATTTTACAGTGTTTATTTAATTTGTAGGTATATTTAAAAAAATCTAAAAAAACCTTGCCCCCCCCCTAAATTGTTTTGAATTGTCGCCACTGGCTGCTACATTTTAAAATATAATTAAATTAAAAAAAATGTTAATGAAAAAAAATTAGAATACCCATTGTAAACTACATACAAGCTTTGAGAAAATTTCAGAAACAAATCTTGATCAAATCTTATGTACGTCGTACTATGCTGCATTCACCCTAAATATTAATATATCAAAAATATTGCCTGTAAGTTATTATAAATTAATTAAAACGAACCACTTTCTAATTAAATTTACAAAAAAAAATTAGTACAACTTTTAGTAACAGCACATATGTATGTTTTCAACTCAAAATTTTATGCGACACCACATCATTATAATATTTACTTATAATTGGAATTATCTCATTTGTCCCATCGCATCATATAGAAATATTCTCACGCAGTTACTAAAACATATAATTGACAAAACATCTAATTTGATTTAACTTGCGTTTATTTCATACATGAACATGACGTTATATACCACCCAAATGTAAAATGAACATCTTGTATCATTTAAGATTTTAAAATATTATAAAGAAAGGGATTTTTAAGATGTTTGATACAACAGCTCTTTATATTTTATAGTGTTGTAAACACTATAGATGCTATCACATTATCTTTTTATGTTGCTTGTAAACATCAGAGAAAGAAAATCAAAAGAAAAGTGTTTATAAGAACTTTTTTCATTCTGTTTTTGCTTTATATACGTTTACTTGATACTATACATATACGGTGACCATCTGTCATCATATTGTACTGAATTTATGGAACCATTCCCTAATAACAATTTTGAAAAAAGTAATAATCCATTTTTAGTCAAGTTTGATAATCTTAAATTCAGTGATTTATGACATAATTGTTAAGAAAATGACGACCATATTAAATAAAAAACACCTGCGAACGAAAAGTGGAGTTGTTAAATTACCAGTTAGACTGAGTTTCGAACTCACAACCTCTTGAACACCAGTCCAGGGTCACTAACCACTGCTCCATGCTGACTATAGTACGTATGTATGCTGTAACTTATATTTCTGTAAAATACCTTGAGATTAAGACATCTTTGGTCATTAGTATAACAAAAATCAATAAAATATTACAGGCTCACTTGGTCACAAAAAATATTGATCCTGTTGGATCCTACATGTTATGATACACTATTAAAAGAAGACACGAGTGGATTGGTACAATAAAGCGATGACAAAATACGTTCAAAGTTCTTCAAATACTGTGTAAGATCTACAAAGTTGACAAAACTATAGATCCAGCCATCAAGTGTAATTATATATGGACTTTCCAAGAAAAGTAAAAGCAAAAGTTTCTTGCTGATGAAGCACATCGTAAAAAATGGCTACTCGCTACCGTTTTTGTCGATATTAATGATCACGTAGCAAAAGTGCTGATTGCAATTCCACTATTACTTACTACTATTACTTACTATTACGTCTTTTGAGAATTATTTGTAATATTTAAGTTCAAAATTCAACTTGCATTTTTGAATTCATAACAGCGCAAAGTTTTCGACATCGAATATGAACTAAAGTCGAACTTTAATTTCTGGAGGTGCCCAGTGCCCACCCAAATTAGCAAAACTGTTTTTGGATTCTGATAGTTTAGTTCGAAATTTTTTGCCATCATCAATTTTGTTGCTCGAGCTTTGTTTTTGCTCGTCTTTATATCCGTAATTATTATTGTCCATTTTCCAATGCAATCTTTAGACGAAATGTTTTTCATATTAAACAACACCACCTTTGCCAACTTGTGGTGGCCAGATGTTCACTTTTTCGGGATGTTATTAGTCTAAATCCAATTTTTTTTACATTTTAAGCCAATCGCAGTTTGATTCTTTACTGTCTGTCCTCCTTGGGAAAATATTAAGTTAGAAAGGGAATAATAAAAATTAATACAAAATTTTACTGTTAACTGTTATCGGTGACATAAAAACAATACTGTAGAAAAAATTAGGTCTGTTCAATGTATCGATTAATATCGATATATCGATCAATAAATATCGATATTTTCTGATTTTCGATATATTATATATTAATAGAATTTTTACATTTTGTAAAAAGAATATCGTATTTTCATTCGATTGCTGTTATCGTTTTTTCTCATTAATTCTTTTCGATATACCAGGATTTAGGTAAAATTATTGTTATTAAAGTTGTTGGTTTTACAACTTTTTTATCAGTCCCCATATTTTTAATTTTTTTAGTCCATTATAAGCAACGTCGATATTCAATACATAGAAAAATATCGATTATTTTTGAAAAGGGAAAATTAAATGGAACTAATGTACAGAATTTCCTAAAAATAAACGTATGGTCACCGTTACATATAGTATTTATAATACAAATTTTATGATAATTTGAGTTTTTGCACAATAGTTCTTAGTAAAATCTCCAAAAATAAAAGAGACGACATCGCGACAAAAATTAAATTTACTTTTATTATATTACTCGTATATTTATAAAAGGGGCTCAGCAGCTGTTGATGACGATCCCATATATAAAATGATGATGATAAGTAGACGAAGGATGATGACATGATACATTTTTTTTGCACTTTTCAAATATTTCCAGCCAAAATATCGTGTATAAATAAGATAAAAAAAGGATTGAAAGAAAAGTTTGCAAAAATGTACACTTTCGATGGAAGATAATTTTTTGTTGACAAAATTTCCAAATGCCCTCGAAAGTAAATGAAGGCAAGTAAAATGATTCATTGCATTGCAGCTGAAAGCTTGCGCTTTGATTACTTGAAATTTGAATTATCTCAAAAAAATTGGCAAATAAAATTATACTTGAATATCTTTCGACCAGTTTGATCATTAGGTGTCATATACGTATAATGAAAAAATAAAATGTTGCCATACCTATTGATTTTTACGAGAAGTTGAAGAAATTTCATTTTGATTTTGGTAATCATAATTTTAATAGGTAAAACATACGAGACTACTGCAAAACAAAATTTATTTTTATAAAAAATCGAGTTAGACTACTTTCCGTTTGTTCTCAATTTCTACAGTGTAAAAAACTGAAACCCTTCGTATATAATTATTCTCTGAGTTTGTTAATTACAAGTATTTTATTTGGAAATCAAATATAAAAGAATACATAAATGCCAGCGTTCGTTGCAAATAAAGGAAAAGTGTCATTTAAGAGATTGGAAAGATTTTTCTTTGGAAAAAATGGGTTATATATTATAATTAGTGGTATTATCAATGTCTGAAATAAATATATAGTAGACTGTCCCTTATTTTCGAAAATAGGAAATTTCGATGGGACCACTCAAAATCTGGTTCCAAATCAAAAATAAAAACTACCCTTATTTTTTTTATTTCACGTACTCCACTCGCTCAACGGGGTCAAAATTTACCAAATAGTACTTTTTATATACCGCAGATATAACTTCAAAGTTCTAATATTTTTTTATAAAAATATGTTTTTTTTAATATTTATGATAGTTATAATTGTATAAACAAGAAATTTGGGATCAATTAAAAATAAATGATTTAAATATGTACCCCCGAACTTCAAAAATTAAGCATGAGAACATAATAAACTTTATAATACTACCAAAAGCTTGCATGTGATTTTTTAGTCAGCATGAAGCAGTGATTAACTTTTTTTTCTTAACTGTGTTATCATCCTTTCAATCGCATGTTATTTTTAAAAAGTAAGTGCCTGTGGTTCAAAAGTCCCGTAAAACCTATATGACACCAACAGAATACCTTCATTTTATTTTATCCCTTTTCTTAACAATAACATCAAAAGCATTATTCATTATAAAATCATCAAAATATGCCATTGCCCTAAAAACAATTTCCCTATCTTAACTCCAAAACACAAAATGTTTGTGGGGACTCCCTTAACATATTTCCCCTAAAGTGGATTGGTCTACGGTTATGTTCTGATAAAAGAGAACATTAACCAAAATTTGTGAATCTTTAGGCCGCTTGAGCGAGTGCACAATGTAATATTTTTTTAAATTTGTATATTTTATTACGATTGGAACAAAATTTTTAGTGGTCCCATCAGAAAATGATATTTTGAATTATTTTCATATAAGGAACGGACAGTCTAATATATATAATTATTGTTTAGGTAGTAGGGTGTTTTTTTTATTGTGTTTTATATACATTTTTGGAAACATCTAACATAATTTCCAAATGATTTTCATTTTTTTAAATTATTTCCAAATGATTTCCACTTTTTTAAATGATTTTTAAATTTTTTCCATTTTTTGATATGATTTATAATTATTTTCAGATAATTTCCAAATGATTTTCAGATAATTTCCAAATGATTTTAATTTTTTTAAATCATTTCCAAGTGATTTCCATTTTTTTAAATGATTTACAAATTATTTTCATATTTATGAAATGGTTTTCAAATGATTTTCACTTTTTGAAATAATCTACAAATAATTTCCAAATGATTTCCATTTTTTTTTTTGAAAAGAATTTCAAATGATTTCTACTTTTCGAAATGATTAACAAATAATTCTCAAATAATTTCCACTTTTTTAAATGATTTCCAAATGTTTTCCATTAGGTTGTCCTATGATTTCCAATAATGGTTAACCCCTTGTTTTTTGTGCCTTATTATTTTGCTTATTCAAGCAATATTTTTATAAGTAGGTACCTATATATGATATTTCTTTTTATAAGTAATATGTTTAAAAAATATTTAAAATGACATTTCTTTAATTATTATATATCTTAAATAAATAATACGGTCATTGAACTTGATGCGTGAGAAAATTCTTTTCTAATAAACTTTAAAAAAGAAATCTATTAAATAAATTACCTTAATTAATAACCCACCATAAAATGCCAAAACAATAACTTGCAAATAATTTATTTTAATTTATAAATTTTAATATAAGTGTTGTTCTCTTTTTTCGTATCATCTATAGCAGTTAGAAAAAGTGTGTTATGTAGTAACAAAAAATCATCTTTATTTTATTAAATAAATGTGTAGAAAAAAACTGTATATACTATCAAAATAAAAAAAACAATCACCTGTCTTAAAACAGATTGTTGTATAAATATATATAAATATTCTTTCGAAATTAATTCCAAATAATTCCCTCGCGCATCACCTTTTATATTATTATAATTAAATAAATTATTAAAAAAAAAACTACATATACCAAACACCATCGCTTCAACATCATCGCGGCGTGGCCATACCACAATGTGATCGCGTCTTCATCCAAAAAAACTCATAAAACTAATATAGGTACAACAGAAACTTATTTTTAACAATAAAATAAACGAAAAATTCCATCTCATTCATTAACCCAAACAAAATTAAAATCAAAACCATTATGAAAACTAATGTTGTCAAGAAAAAAACAACAATTTCTGAAACACGTTTTCAGTTATAATAATTATTGTATTTATTCTTCTATAATACATTTTATTATAACGTGCCATATCGACCAAAAAATTCTGTTATTCTCATCTTTAACATATTATTTATACATCTACCTACAACTTGTATCAAAATATCTTTAATATAATAATATCTTCTTCTATACGCGCGTACAATAATAACATTCAAAATTAGTACATTTTATAAGCTGCGATATATCTTAAATATACGATTTAGAAAACATTAAAATTTATTGGGAAGAAGAAGATTGAAGCGCTCGGTACTCCAATATGGCCGTGTGAGTTTATTTTTATCGAAAAATAAACAAACCACAAGTAAAAATTCATCTCAATTCCCAAATTATACTATTAAATAAAATAATAATACACCATCTCACCACTCACTCAGCATTCAGACATAGGTTAATTTTTAATAAAATGTTATTCACAAATATCTGTGGCTACAAGGCAAAATGATTTAAGTCGGTTTTTTTTTATTTGAAAAATTTACCTAATTTCTATCATCTGCTTATATTTCTACGACTTATATGAACAATGATATGTTATGAAAACGTTTTAAAACTGTTGCACATTACATTTGAAAAAATGACTTAAGTAAAAATAAGACATTTTACCACAATTAAAATATTTTAAAAAAAGTTGACTTATACATAAGTCATACGTTTTTTTTTTTCAAATATAATTAGTTTTTAATTTGAAAAAATGACCTAATTAGATATGTTCCCATATGGAAAAATTACTTCAATTTTAAAAACCTTAAACAGTAAATAAACTATTGGTAAAAAAAGGATTCAACTTCTTTTATGATTTCTTATTTAAGTTATAAGCAAAATAATTTGTTCTACAAATGTTTAATGTTCTTTCGGAGTCGAGCCAAGATATAAATAAATATTTAAAATATATGAAAGAAAAACAACAATTTAATTTAATATAAATTCCGAATAGTTTATTTTATTTAATATTTTATTTTTTGTATATGAAAATTACTATTGTAAGTTTTTTTAAGCCAAAATTAGATGAATAAATATATCTAAATCTAATAGTTTTTTTTAAGAATAACTTTGAAATACTTTATCTTAAATATTTTTTTTTTCACTTAAGTCACTTAACCTTGTGGCTACAGATATATTATACTACTATAATATTTTTTTCTAAAAAGTTAACTGAAAATGAACAAACAGTTTTGTTAATATGTCTAATAAGTAAGTGTATATAATGTATGTATACATGTGTATCTATATACATTTTCGTCATCAACTATAGCTGCTTTATAGACACAAATCAAAAAAGAATACAAAATAATTTAATTTCTTTAGAATCTTTATAGTTAGATAATATTGTACGATATCTATCAACCTCTATATAAAAAATATCAATATAAAGCAGGTATGAGCTTTGAATACTTTTTTAATGAGAAAATAAAACAAATTAATCGGATCGAGAGACCTGACAGTAAACGGGGATGCTGCTTTTACTATCTTTTGACATTTCGACTAAATTCCTACGATGTAATACGTGAGTAAAATATTAGGGTCTATTAATTATTATAATCAATCATAGAGTACTAAAAATTCATCCTAACGAATAATTTTAAAATTCGTCTAATGGTAAAAATCTCTATCAATTTACCCATTTTGACCTAAACTAATTATATAAAAATTAAAATAAATGCATTTTTTGTGAATAGTAATAGCAAAAATATTATAATTTGAAGTGTGGATGATCATCTCTGATAAACTCAATATATACCTATGTATATATAACAGCACAGAAAAATTGTTCAATAAATTTTGTTTAAAGATTGGTTTTTGTGATTTTTTTTCGGTTACACGTTTTTGCTGAATTGAAACAAAAATTATAATATAAACAATTTGGAAAATAGTTCAAAATATAATTTAACTGTTATAAAATATATAAACAATGATTTCATTTAAATGATTCATTTAAAAAATACCAAAATGCAATTTTTTATATTTTTTCAAATTTAGAAATGATTAATTTTTTAAAATTAATATTATTATTAAGAGCTAGAGCCAATAATATATTACCAATTTATTCACATTTTGTTGTTTCTAATTTTTTTTATTAATATGCAGTATGCACAATATATAAAGTTTATAAAAAAATGACATAAATATATAATTTAATAATTATTTCCCGGCAATTATGTGATGAAATACAATATGCAGTTTAATTACATGCAAAAAATCCAAGTATTATATTAAATATATTTTTTTTGTATATAAAATTTAAAAGTTGCACTTGAATTTGAGTAGTTACATATTATGCCACGGCACTGACGCAAAGAGCTTCTGAAATGTAAGTGCAATGACGAAAAAACCAACTTTTAGTTGCTAAGATTTCATACACAAAATAAAAAACTTTCTTTTAACTTTTCTTTCTTTTTTTTTTGATTTAATTTAAGAAATTAGTTAAATAACTAAAAACCAGAAAATAAAAATAAATAAAAAAACAAGGTTTTGTAAAATAAAATCTTTAATCTTTTTCTTTGCATGGAATATATATATATATATATATACGTTAGACTAAAGTTTTTTGGTGAAATTGAGATGACTATAGAATCTATAAAATCTTTAGTCTATATAACGTATATATTCCATGCAAAGAACAAGATTAAAGATTTTATTTTACAAAACCTTGTTCTTTATTTATTTTTTTTTTGTTTTTAGCTATTTAACTAATTTCAATTTTTGATTTCAAATCTTGAAATTTTATCTTAAATTAAATTTAAAAAAAATAATATATTCAATATAAATAATTCGTAAGGATTATTATAATATATATGACCTATTAATTGTGAAACATATTAATATTTGAAAAAAATAAGTATTATAACCAATTTAAAAATGCCTTTTATTTTAGAAATATTTTATTTAGAACATATAAAGGTCAAACAAATTAAACAAAAATACAATTTAAGGTTTATTTTTTAGCAGCTGCTGCTTTATTTGCTTCCAATTTAGCAAAAATAAATGTTTTAAATGTTTCTACGCGTTTTCCGTTGACCTCATCATAAAATGGAACTTGCTTTATTCTTTCATACCATGCTGATAATTTAGGATGTTTAGCCGCATCAATTGGAGCGGCAATTTGAACGGTACTGAGGGTTGAAACAACGCTGTAATCAGCAACAGTAATTTGATTACCAACCATATACAAGTCAGTGGCCAAGAATGCCTCAAGGAAGTCATATGTAACATAAATATTTTTAAGGATGTCAGCTGGGAATTCGGTTGCTCCTTGTATGAAAACAGCTCCCATCACGGGCTGAGATTTAGCAAAAAGAACACCATTGTTAAATTGTAATCGTTGATTAATTTTTGCGCGGATATATAAATCTTTTGGATATAATGCGTCATTTTTAGCATATTTCTCAATTAGATATGTTGAAATAGCAGCACTGTCCCAAATAATTTGACCGTTATCATCTAATGTTGGAACTGTGTGTTGTGGATTAAGCTATATATAATGATAGATCGTTTAAAATCGATGATATGTTACCATATTTTTTTATATCAAAACTTACTTTTAAATATTCTGGCTTCAAATGTTCGCCAGCAAGTAAGTTGACTGTCCTAAAAAGATAAAATTAAAATGTTAAATTTGAATGTTTATGCGCTTAATCTATATAGATTTATTTATCACGGTTAATCAATTAATTTGCTTATCTCCAATGAAATGATATCGTCTATATTTATATATATAGGAAGAGTAAATTAATTAATTATTAAATTTTCCATTCAAATCAAACATAACTATATATTTTCACAAATATTTAATATAAGCTTAAAGCTCGCGCAATATAATATATAATATAATATAATATGTCAATTATAGCGTATACTTATATATTTAAGTTTTTTATAATTACTTCCCAATATAACTTGTATATAATATTATGGTTCATATTTTATACACTTCGTATACTTATACATATATAGTATTATATATAGTCAGTCATTGGAGTAAATCCTAAATACTAAAAAATATATAAATACCTATAAAATTAGTTATGTAATTAATTTATAATATAATACAAAGGCAGTTTTTTTTTTAATATTTAAAAAAAATATTTATTTATAACTTTAATTTATTCATTATAGGTTTAAAAAAAATAAACAAATATTACCGCATTTATACAAATAAAAGAATAATTATATAAATATAATATATGTACAATGTACATTATACTAATAAGTACCACTTCACTAAAGTTCAATAGTCCATTATTATAATTAATATTATGATAACATAATTAAAAAATTAATTGATTATTATTTCCAAATTTTAATCACTTACTTATGTTCAAGTTCAAGGTCTATTGCTTTAGCAACCAACAAAACTGCTCGAACCGCTGGGCTAAGTTCAGCCATATACAAAATTGGTTTGCCCATATTATTTTCGGATTATTTCTTAAATATATTCTAAAAAATTATAATATGTTAACACAACTTAGTGGTAGACAACTCCAAAACTAAATGAACACTAAAGTTGATGTTTTCTTTATAAATATATTTACTTTTACAAATCAATAATTGAAATTTCTGCAAGTCATATTGGGGATTTGATTATATTATTATGTAGATATAGATAAATTTGTTGTTATGGGTCTTTTTTTTTGAAATTTTTATAATTTTTATCAAATTGCACCAATTGATAACATTAATTATGAGGTGTTAATATTATATATATATGAAGAAACTCACAGTATAAACAATTATTATCAACAATACCTATATTAAGTTTAAATTTATAGGAATTATCTCGAATTATATATGTATGCTCTTGAAATGTATCAGTTAATTGAAAAAATAATTAATAATAATATTTGGCTTTATACTTTCTAGAATTATCTTTGAATGAATTTTACAAGACAATAAATTATTAATAATCTAAATGACAAAAATTAAGTATATCTGAAACATAAGGTTATGCAAAATACTTCTTAAAAACTACTTTGAAAGTAAAAAAAACATTTATATATTTATGGAATTTAAATTATTTCCAGAGGCCCGATTATGAAACTCGATATTATCGATATCGAGACGAGATTAAAATTCCGATACGCTCGAACGTAGCTATTATGACTT
>JANSTW010060544.1:0-11314 GCA_027564275.1 Diadocidia ferruginosa
AACGAAAAATACTCAAAATAAAGCCAAAAATAAATTAAAATCTGAACATTTTTTATTGAATCAAATTATTACGAATCAAAATATAAAAAATATTTTGATCAAAATTTTATCAGATTTGATTCGATCAAAATTGTAGCTTTGATCAAATCAATCAAATTTTATGAAAAATATCAAAGCGTGATCGAAAGAAATCAAATAAAAAATTGATTCGATCAAGAAATTATTTTTTGATCGAATATTAAAATTCAAATTCAAATCTGATCGAAAAATGTTGATCAATTCAAAATAAAATATATTCTCATCAAAATTTTATCAGATTTGATTCGATCTAAAAATTGATTTCAGCGATAAACAAAATATAATATGAAAAAACGTTGCTAACCGAATCAAAATTTGTATTTAAGCAAGTCTATGTGTTGCGGTCAATATGTATAGAAAAGTTTCGCCTGACTTTCAGCCATTTTTCTTAATAACATTTTTCTGGCGGGAAGTATCAAAAGGTTGGTCTGTTCTCAATATAGGTTTAAACAAAAAAAACAAACGAATTAGAGTGTTAAGTGCGTATATTTACGTGAAATATCAAAGCTTGATCGAAAGAAATCAAATAAAAAATGATTCGATCAAGAAATCACTTTTTGATCAAATTAAAATTTGAAAAAAAAATAAAGTCTGATCGAATCGAAATCTGATTGAAATAAAATCAAAAAATTGTCGATCGAATCAAATCTAATCGAATCAAAATCTAAAAAAAATATTTTATCAAAATTTTATCAGATATGATTTGATCAAAAAATTGATTTCTGCGATAAAAAAAATTTAATTTAAAAAAAGTTGCTTTGACCGAATCAAATTTTGATAGAGTCAATTCTAATCGAATCAAAATATGAACAATATTTTATCAAAATTATTTCAGCGATAAACAAAATCTAATTTGAAAAAAGTTGATTTGATCAAATCAATCAAATTTTGATAGAGTCAAATATTTGTTTTTGCAACCGAACCAAATTTTTTATTTTAGCAAGTCTGTGCTGCGGTCAAAATGTATAGAAAAGTTTCGCCTGACTTTATTATTATTATTACTTTTAGCCATTTTTCTTAATAATTTTTTTCTGGCGGGAAGGATCAAAAGGTCGGTCTGTTCTCAATACAGGTTTGGCGAAACCAAAAACAAACAAACGAATTAGTGTGTTGAGTGCGTGAAATATCAAAGCTTGATCGAAATCTGACTGAATTAAAACCAGAAAAATGTTGATCGAATCAAATTTTGATCAAGTCAAAAATTTTTTTTGATCAACATTTTATTTTATCAGATTTGATTCGATCAAAAAATTGATTTAAGTGATAAACAAAATCTATTTTGAAAAAAGTTGCTTTGATCGAATCAAAATCTGATCGAATCAAATGTAGATCGAATCAAAAAATGTTTTGTAATCGAATGAAAGTTTTTATTTTAGCAAGCCTGTGCTGCGGTCAAAATGTATAGAAAAGTCTCGCCTGACGTTGAGCCATTTTGTTTTATTAAATTTTAAATTTAAGAACAGGCTATTCGGTCAACGAAAGGTGTATACTTTTGTCATATAATTGGCTCTAGCTTTTGCCTGATCCATTAAACAAATTTGTGTTTTTACTCATATACTCAAGAGTGGCACTATTTCTAGGCGAACTCTTCGTCAGTGGTGTTGGATAGTGCCAAATATAGACATTCAAAACTACAAAAGGCATAAGTCTCCTAGGTGTATGTAGCTCATGCGAAAAGTAGGTGGCCCTACCGAGCCTCGAACCCACAACCTCTTGATTATAGAGCCGTGACGTTACCCACTACTCCATACTGTTTATAATAATTTCATAAATGCCGGGTAATAATTATTAAATTATAATTAATGTCATTTTTATGAATAAACTTTATATATTTTGAATTTTATCTTAAAAATATGGGTTAAACAGCGATGTTCAAGTTAGTTTCTGTTATCTATTAACTTCATTAGCGATTTTATTTCAAATGTTCCTATATTTCAAATTTGTTACCATCCACGTTGGAAATATTTTTTTCCAAATATTTTTTCCGGCGGGAAGGGACAAAAAGTCGGCCTATCTATAGAGCATGTTAAACGTCAAAATAATATCCGTATCTCCATACAATTTGTTGTTTTTTTTTTTGATTGGCTGCGGATATTATTTGCACTAGAAAATTGCTAAATAAAGTTAGGTTAGGAATTTTTTTGAACACAGTCTATTGTCAATATAGGTTTGGCGAAACAAAAAAAAACGAATTAGTGTGTTGAGTGCGTACAGCTATCCGTATAAATTAGCAAGATTTTCTAAAGATGTTAAATGGGAGATAAGAAATTTATTTAAATTTGCAAAAAACAAAAATTTAATGTGAAGATTTTATCAGATTTTATGAAATTTTCAATTAAATTTGTAAAAGTCAAAATTTACAACTAAATTTTATGACTAAAAATTAACATAAAATTAAATTAAAAATAATTGATTCGGATCTTTTGAAAACTAAAAATGAAAAAAATCCTCAATTTGGACTTACGTCATTTGGGTTGCAGTGACGGCAGCCTGCTGAGTAGGCCCCATATACTATGCAAAGCTGATAATTTATATTAGAGAAGAATACAATTGAGAAATAAAAATTCTTCATCTTCAATAGAATCGGAAAAAAAGATATAATTATAAAAACAAAATAAGAAATTATGGGTGCTACAGGCTGAGCTGTTGCTGCTGAGGTTCAGATCATATTATATAGGAAAAAAAAGACAAAAATTAAGGTTTATCTTTTTTCTCGCTTTGTTGTTGTTGTTGTGTTGTTAGTCTTATTACTGTGATCGTCCACAAAACTCCATATATATTATTATCTATAGAATATAATATCAAATGTTGTTCTTTGAAATGACCCACTTAATAATTTATGTCTTCATGGATATTTTTATTTTGGTATTTTCTTTTTTTTTCATTTTTTTTCGGTTTTACACATACTTAGTAATTTCATTTTAAATTGATATTACATTTTTCCAAGTGTGCAGGGTGTCTGTGGTTATATTTTTTATATATAATCAAAATTGCCCTTACAGCATTTGCGAAAATTGGCGGAGAATAACCTTAACTTAAGCTTCCGGCTGAGATTAAGCCGAATTTACTTTAAAAAATGATCTATAAATTTTTTTTATTTTTTTCGACCGTAGATGTTAACAAATTTTAAATTTAGGAACAGGCTAATCGGTCAACGAAAAGTGAATACTTTTATAATATTTTAGGCTCTAGCTTTCGCCTGAGCTTGTTGTCCTAGCTTACGCCAGAACCATTTCCAAAAAAGTTTCTTTACTCCTATACCGACAAGAGTTGCATTATTTCTAGGCTAACCCGTCATCAGCGGAGATGAATAGCACTCTCCAGGTATGGTCGATTTTATAGGGGAGTTGTTTGGTAGATTGGTTAATCATTTAAAAAAACGAGTTTGTACTGGAGCCCAGCCTTACTTTTGACCTAGAGACCCCATATTCAATACTGGAGCATAAAATCATGAAAAATTTAATCCTAAAAAATATTGTCCAAATCCATTTACTACAGTATACAATTTGCTCTATATATTTCGACCATTTTTCCGATGACAAAAATTGTATGGGAGCCTTCCCTCCCCTTTGACCTTGAAATCCCAAATACAATTCCAGAGTATTGAACCCTAAATTGGATCACTATATAAAATCGCATAATTCAATTATAATTGGGCCAAATCCAAAAAATTTCTCTGTCCGCTAACATTTGTTTGCCATTTTTCTAAAAAAAAAATCGTATGGGATAATACCAATACCAGAGTATGAGACCCCTAAACGCTCACTCTTAACAAAAATTAAGCAAATCCTTCGATTGGTGTCAAAATTGAATTATTTCAGTAAGACTTAGTAATACATACGAGAAACTATAGTCGACATTGTGGACATTTTTCACGACCATTATGGTGCAGTTTCCTTGTATGGTCAATTTTTTTTTTTGTGAATTTCAAAAACGGCTAGGGTGGAAAACTCGGGTAGATATATGAGTAGTTTGTGTGTGAAATTAAAAAAAAGACATTTAGGGGTTCCGCTAAGATGTCAAAGGTCAAAAATATGACTTTTTAAAGTTTTTCCATTATTGCTCTTTGCTGTTTTTAGAAATTCATAAAGGTATCAATAAAAAACGTTTTAGGAAAATTACCTTTCAAATGATAACTAAAACTTGTTATTTAATTTGGTTAGTTGGTTGGTTTCAGTGACAAGTCCGACAATAAACAAAAACTAGCTTGTCTTCATAAAAGGAAAAAATGCCTTTTTTGATGTCACAATAAAAGAAACAAAAAACCCCGACGTGACAGCTATTTGAGCCGGGTAAAATAAGCATGTGTTTTCGCAAGAAACGATGTTTCTACTGAGGGCAGGGTAATCATAAAGAAGTGCTCGACTGTCTCCAGTTCGTTCATAAAACAACAGCTGTGACAACTCTAACCTGGCTCCATAGATGCCGATAGCCTAGTTTCTAGAGAGAACCGAGGACCAATAGAAATGTCCAAAGAGATAGACCCATAAATACGTCTGTTTTGTTTATATTTTGGAAAAGTCATTCTTTCTTGACTCTACAACAAGATACAATTATATTGCATATCAACAAGCGGTCCTCAACTAAATCCAGGGAAGAAAGTCATAACGCTACTTTACCAATTTCTAAGCAAGATTACTATCCAGAACTAACCCAATATCTGGTTATGTTCGTCATCACTTTCATTACCAGAAATACCGCTGTGATCAGAATCTCAAACTTGAGTTAGGTCATAAAGATCGTCCATAGGGGCTATAATACTAGTGCTCATAATCCAGATTCATGAATTCTGACAATACTGCAACTAGCTAATAGCCGCATGCATTTATTGTGAATCTCAGGAGATAAAAGGTGTATATGTATAACGACATTTAAAGCTTTCTTATGGCGTATCCTTAGTGCTTCTATAAATTAGCCTTACAAAAGCCATGAAAATCCAGTAGATCAGTTTCAACGAAGAGCCAAAGTTTTATCAAATGTCTAATACACTGAAAGAAGGCAATACTTAGCTTGGAAGGTGCTTTCAAGTGTTTTTAAAACAAAAGAAGTTTGGCTAAATGGTCTAAGATCTTTAGCCGAATCCTGACCCTTTTCTACCCGATTTTGATATAAAAATGACTTTACCGCATGTCTTCAAAAATAAGATACCCTTACTATAGACTACCTCTAAATAGCAATAAAAGCAAAGAGCTTCTTGGCGGTAATTAAGTTGTTATAATATTCACAATATATAAAAAAAATATGATATTTCTTTCAATTTCAACTTTTCCAAAATGGCGGATTAACGTAATAACAAGTTTTCTGTATCATTTTAAAGGCAATTTAATTTCCTATAACTCTTTCAAATAATATCTTGATGAATTCTTAAAAACGAAATAGCAATAAGGAAAAAACTTAAAAAAAGTCATATTTTTGACCCCCAAGTGTAAAAATGTTTTCGAAAAATTTCACACACGAACTACTTAGGTATGTATCTAAAATGTGTAAACGGAACTGTGTTTGACTTTGCAAAAATCTGCAATAGCGGTGTCATTATTGAGTATAGAACTAAAAAGGTATATTCGCAGACCTGTATATGCAACTTCGAACATATCTTTCCAGAAAGATAAAGTTTCCATTGGCGGCAAAAAAGAGATTGCGTTATCGGACAATAATTGTAATAAGTAAAAACAATTAGATACCTCCCGCAGTTTGATTCTTATTTTTTTTCTTATATAACTCTTATCGCAGGCATATCTATAATTGCATTTTATTAAAAATTGGTCCCAAGAGCTATTTTACCATATCTTTTTTTCAACCCTTCAAATTTTACATGAGATACGATCTTGAAATTTTGTGAGGATATTTTTTTTGGGTTTTCATTATTTGGAATTGAATATCAAGAATTTTACTTTTCAGGAACTGGTAGCTACCATACAAAAAAGACCGAATAATTGGAAAGTAAATAAAATACACAAGGAAATAAAAAGTTCTAGACGAGATACGTTTTTGAAATTTTGTGGTAATGATTTTTTGGTTTTCTCCTTATTTGATATTAAATATCGAGAATTTTACTCTTCAGGAACTGCTAGCTCTCATACAAAAAAGACCGAATAAATTAAAAGAAAAGAAAATATACAAAATATACAAAGAAATAGAAAGATACGATATTGAAATTTTGTGAGGATGGTTTTTTGGTGTTCCTCTTATTTGATATTCAATAGCATAAATTTTGCTCTACTGAATCTGGTAGCTCCCATACAAAAAATACTGGAATAAATTGAAAGAAAATAATATACACAAAGAAAAAAAGTTCTAGACGAGATACGTTATTGAAAATTTGTGGTAATGAATTTTTGGCGTTCCCCTTATTTGATATTAAATATCAAGAATTTTACTCTTCAGGATCTGGCAGCTCTCATACAAAAAAGACCGAATAAAAATAAAAGAAAATAAAAAATACAAGGAAATAGAAAGTTCTGGACGAGATACGATCTTAAAATTTTGTGAGGATGATTTTTTAGGGTTTTCATTGTTTAGAATTGAATATCAAGAATTTTTCTTAACTGGAACTGGTATGTTTTATACAAAAAAGAATGAATTGAAAGAATATTAAATATACAGAGAAAAAAGTTCTAGAAGAGATACGTTCTTAAAAGTTTGTCGCGATAAATTTTTAGTGCTCCTTTTATTTGATATTGAATATCAAGAATTTGTCTCCACTGGATCTAAGACCGAATAAAGTGAAAGGAAATAAAACAAATTAAAAATTCTAGAAGAGATACGTTCTTGTAAATTTGTGGCGACGATTTTTTAGTGTTCCTTTTACTTGATATTGAATAGCATAAATTTTGCTCTACTGAATCTGGTAGCTTTCATACAAAAAAGACCAACAAATAAAAATAAAATAAAAAATAATGGAATAATTCATAAAAAATTTCAATTCTAAAGATACAGCTTATCTATATAGGTTTAGTTTTATTTGACAAAATTTATTCAAGAATTGATCAATAAAACATTAACATTGGGATCGTTTATGATAAGAGTTATCGGAATATTTTCGGAAATGTGTCCGAATTCTATTAAAATAAACCATCCATACCGACAAGTAAACATATATTGTGTTTCTTTAAAGATGTACAGAAATTCTACACATAAATTTCAATTGAAAAAGTCTGATCTCAGAAATTCTTTATTAATTGTCTCTATACCTACAGAAAACTACTGAATGTGCGGATGGTGGAATCAATAAATATCGTAAAAGAATTGTTTCGTTCAGAGAGTAATTTGAAGTTGGAATATATAAAGATTATGATAACGAACGCATCTCAGTTAATTATTGGGATTCGAATTTATGTAAATTTTTGTGTGTGCTTTGAAATTTTCCAAGTATAGTAAGGTAGGGAATGAGTTGCCTGCAATGGAAAAGCCAACATACCTACTATGCGAGAAATTCATATCACTTTACACTTTTTTTAGAACTTCGATTTAAATCCTTCGATAAGTGACATTATAGACCTTTTATGATGTTTTTTCTTATTATCCTTATCATCGTGTCTTTAACTCCAAAGCAAGGGAGCATATCTTCTATATCTGATACCATGGTTTCCATTGACGACAATTTCAAAGGTGGAGTGTTGTCAGCAACTCGCACTAGCCATATTTTTTGGTGATCAGTGGGTCGGGTTTAACACTATATGAGGAACCCTATCAGTTATTGTCATATAGGCGGTCCAACGACTTTAACTTTTCGAACCAATGCGATCGCTTTTATTTTTTAGAAAAACACCTGCGAATGAAGGGTCATAGTCCCGTTGTGTAAATATTTTGCCCTGTCTCCAACCAGCAACCTCTTGAACACAAAGCCGTTACGCTAATGACTGCTCTATGCTGACTATGTCTTTATAGTTACATGTTTTTATCTATTTCACAAAAATGACATGCTAAAGCGATTAGGACATGCTTCGAACGACTCGTACATTTAGACAACGCAGATGCGCAAGGTACATATTATGCGAGCATAGAACCTATTTTACCGTCTTTAAAGTAGTCACCAATCGGAGGGTTAAACCACAAGTATTTCCTTTCATAGTACTGTATGCCAGGTACCCGCTGGTACTTTATACATATTTAGTGAAAGACAGATTGTTCCAGATTGAACTGACTATATACCTTAATTAAAATTAAAATTTACAGACCGGCTCTTAACCAAGCATATATAATAAATATTTCGTCCAGTCTAGTATAGTGATAATAAATCTGGATCGTACGTACCCATGAGCAGCGGGATGATGATGAAAACTGGACGAGGGTGGCCCAACCGATGGATCCCATAGGTATCGACCATCGTGATGGATGGCGCCGACCGCCCCACCTACGCCCACCAAACGTTGTTCGGCTGTTGGCACTATGGAACCCGGTAACGGTGTATGAAATGCAACAAATGCCGATGGAAATTGTAACGGATATGGAGCAGTTGAATTGGCTGCCGCCGCCAATCCACTGGCCGGATGTGTCGAATGATGGTGATGATGGTGATGAAACGGATGAACTTGCACCGGTTCATGGTATGTATCTTTTTCGGGCATATTTTTGTTGGTTAGAAATAATTTTACAACTCTTTGTATATATGCTTCCACCAAAGAGACTTTTGTTTTTGTTGAAAATTTATTTTCACATATATCACACAATTTTGGTCGGTATTTTTACTATACCAATAATTTTACATTTTCTCAACTATAAATAAACAATTTTTTCCTTTTCTGTTTAAAATTGCACATATTTTGATTTTTCGTAAAAATGCTTCGAGTAACGTTTTCCTGCTGTGCGGGAAAAACTTAAATTTAACTCCCGTCGCAACATTTAAAACTATTTTATCATCGAGTTACGGAGCGGCGAAAACACATTGATTATATCTAATATCTAATAATTCTTACATTTAGCAGAAATACCTAAGATTTCTTCGAACCGAAAAAAAAGTAATTTTTTTTTTACGAAAAAATTTCAAAACTACCGACGGCAGAACAATGTTAGATTGAAAGCGTAGGATATGCGCGCAGGAGGTTTACGGAATTTGTGCCGTGTATTCACCATCCTTCGAAACGTTAAATGAGATTTAAACTAAATTGTTACCGCGCGCGTAAAGATCAATATTTTGAAGGAAAATATTTAAAAATACAAAAAAAAAACACACGTCTCATATATAAGGTGCAGCAACAATCTCTATATTTATATACAAAAATAATAATAATAATAATCGAGTTGAAACCGTCTTAACAACTCAACTAAGAAAAAGCTGAAATACACAAGAATCATCGCTCATCCGTCATATTGGTTTCTTAATCATTGCAATGTCTTTATAAAGTCGATACAAGACAACAACAAAAACGTTGCAGCGAGAACGAAACAAATATATGCGTACAATCTGCGCACGCATATAATCGTTTCGGTTTTCCACTCAACACACAGGTCTTATAGCGTTGTTCAAATATTATTCTTAAGTCACTTGTTCGCATCACAACTGCACCACTTCGTGCTTCTCACTTGTTCACCCGCGCATATAGACAAACACACTCATACAACTGAATCTCTGCGCGTACACCCATTTATTTGTTGTTTACTGCGCAATGGTGGAGTTTGTGGAAAAAATACTGGAATCAGCCTCCTTGTTCAAACTATAACAAAGCAGGGCTTCTCAGACTTTTCTTCGTCGTTTTTTATCTATAATATATTATAGTCAGTATTATTTTACACTGCAAACAAATCGGTGTAAAATATACCGGCGATATAGATGAGTATAAAAATCTGTGTAAAAATTTTTAACACGTGCAAAATCTGTGTTATATTTACATAGATAGTTGTTTAAGCTAGTATTACACTGCAATAAAAAGCGGTGTACAAATTACACAGAACCGGCGATCGAAATGAGTGTAAAAATCTTTGTATTAATTTTTTACACATGAAGAATCTGTGTAAAATTTACACAGATAGTGGTTTAAGCTAGTATTGTACCATTTGTACGGTGTAAAATGCAAATAAAATCTGTGTTTAAAGAACACAAAGCCAGCGATTCAAATGAGTGTAAAAATATGCGTAAAATTTTTTTACACATGTAAAATCTGTTTAAAAATTTTTACACATGCAAAATCGGTGTAAAATTTACACAGATAGTTGTTTAAGGTAGTATTATACGGTCAAATAAAATCTGTGTAAAAAGTACACTAAGTAGCGATCAAAATGAGTGTAAAAATTTGTACAAAAATTGTTTACACATGCCAAATCTGTGTAAAGTTTACACAGATAGTTGTGTAATGTGTAAGCTAGTATTGTACGGTCAAATAAAATCTGTGTAAAAAATACACATAGCCAGCGATTCAAATGAGTGCAAAAATTGGTGTAAAAATATTTTACACATGCAAAATCTGTGTTTAATTTACACAGATAGTTGTTTGACCTTGTACTGTGTGAGGTACACTGCAAATCGAATCTGTGTAAAAAAACACAGAGCCGGTGATCGAAATTAGTGTAAAAATCAATCTAATAAATTTTTACACATTCAAAAT
Organism: Diadocidia ferruginosa; assembly: GCA_027564275.1. NCBI lineage: Eukaryota > Metazoa > Arthropoda > Insecta > Diptera > Diadocidiidae > Diadocidia > Diadocidia ferruginosa. The sequence goes on from JANSTW010060544.1 coordinate 10,620, forward strand.
CTGTGTTAAATTTACACAGGCTGTTGTTTAAGTCAGTATTGAACGGTGTACAATGCAAATCAAATCTGTGTTTAAAGAACAGAGAGCCAGCGATTCAAATGAGTGTACAAATCTGTGTAATAAATTTTTACACATGAAGAATCTGTGTAAAATTTACACAGGTTGTTGCTTAAGCTAATATTTTATGGTGTTTAATGCAAACGAAATCTGTGTAAAAAGTATACAGAGCCGGCTATTCAAATGAGTGTAAAAATCTGTGTGATTTTTTTATACACCTGCAAAATCTGTGTAAAATTGGTACAGGTTGTTGTTTAGGTTAGTATTGTACGGTGTACAATGCAAATAAAATATATGTTTAAAGAAAACAGAGCCAGCGATTCAAATGAGTGTAAAAATATGTCTAATACATTTTTACACATGCAAATAAAATCTGTGTAAAAAATACACATAGCCAGCGATTCAAATGTGTAAAAAAATGTTACACATGCAAAATCTGTGTAAAATTTACACAGGATGTTATTTAAGCCACTATAGTACGGTGTACAATGCAAATACAATCTGTGTTTAAAGAACACAGAGCCGACTATTCAAATAAGTGTAAAAATATGTCTGATCCATTTTTACACATGCAAAATCTGTGTTTAATTTACACAGATAGTTGTTTGACCTTGTACTGTGTGAGGTACACTGCAAAT
>JANSTW010060555.1:0-11314 GCA_027564275.1 Diadocidia ferruginosa
ATTTTGTTATTCTGTTACAAACAAAAGAAAAATAATTAAAAGTTACCAGAATTTTCAAAGCCTCCGCCCTTCGCATAATTTCCCCATGCTGCAGCATATGATCTCAAATCAAGAAAGTAAAATCTGTTCTGTTCTATAAAAAAATCATTAAAATTACATATATGTTAATATAGCAAAAAAATTTTTGTTTTTGTACATAACAGAATAATAATCCATACTAAAAAATTCTAAAATAACATTTGTAAAACTAAAAATACCGTTTTTAATAGCCGAACGAATTTTCCTCATCAGTTCCAAATCATTATGATTTGTGCCAAAAAGTCCTTGAATAGGTTGGCTACTCCGTAAAAGCACAGTGCCAGTGGCTTTGTAACTCCATGCAACAGTTGGAATGCGACTGTAAGCACGACATAATCGAAGCCTCATTAAATCTTCGTCAGAAAGACAAGATGGAACAATTAAATGCTGAGGATATGTTCCACAAAGCCTATATAAAAATAATTAAATTACTTTTTTAAGATAATTAAAATATCAATTATAAAGATAAACATAATCATTAATATTTACAAAAAACATACCGAAAGTCATCATTTATAGAGCTAACCCGAAAGTGAGGATCAAGACCAAGACGATTAACTTCATGCAGTAATTTTTCATATGAATAAGTTGATGAAAGTGATGCAAAAGCTTCGCGTCGGATCCACAAACATTGTTTTGGATTTTTAAACACATTTGAATAAAATTGGAAAGCAAAAATATCATTTAAGTTGCGCGCCACGCATGTCGATTGAGTTAGCTTTTTGTACCAAGCTAAAGCAACTTCACGAGAATCAGCTATTACTCTAAAATTTAAAAACTTATTGCTTTCTTTAAATATAATTAAAAAAAATGAAATCCATAGTGACTAAAGCTTTCTTGGTTGAATAAGATAATTTATATTATTTATGTAGAACTTTAAAACTTTTTTTTAAAGAATAAAAATCGAAGACATTACATTTCGGTCAACTTTATTAAAAAAGTTTTTAAACTTAAGCCAAAAACAATTTTATGGTTATAAAATCCACAACAAAACATACCGCATCATTCGACCATCTCTGCACCAAATTTGAAGAGCAGTAAAGTCTTTTGATTCAACTGATTCAATACTAAGCAATGGAATCGAGCAAATTGGTTTATCACCAATAATAACGAGTCGGTATTTAGAAAGAAAAAGACGGCAACAACGAAACTCTACAATATCAGACGTTTCAAATGCTTCTCCAGGAAGAACTGCGCCGTATAATGTAGTTGCTGAATTAATAGGCAACCACTTAGTAGACTGAAATAAAAAGTTTCTTTTTAAATATTTAAATAACCTAATAACCAAAATTATTACCATCTAAATCTATTTCCATTTTTTTTAAATATTTAAAATCATTTTAAGTGTCATACAAAAAATTACCAGTTGTCTCGTTCTTACATTCATGTTTTCATTACGCTTTGTCAAAACATTAAAATTCAAATCATTAGAAAAGTTGTGAATAATTCCGTTAGCCAATTTCAACCCTAAAGAGTGATTAAATTCAGTTTCTTTTAAATCCACTTCTTCTGCCATGTGATTAGCAGTCGAGCTCGACTGCTCTTCAACATAACTGTTTCTCCTATTCACAATGAGCTCTTCCGAATCCGTATAGTCATCGGTCGTCACTGTCAACGGCATTTACAATAGTCAAAATTAGCTAAAAATACAACCGTTCTTTGCGTCCAATTATTTTCGATTATTAAACCTATAAAAATGTGTATTAAGAAAAATAAACTAAAAATAAATGAAGTACTTAAATATAATTTCGAAAGTATGTATAAACCAAAAAATAGCTTCAGTAAAAAAAAATTTTAAATGAAGAAAGAATTTTATTATATTTAAAATATGACACATCAAAAAAAAAGTTGAACTTTGGCAATAAAAATGCATGAATTAAGAACGCAGATCTTTTACAGCAAAATCTATAGATTTCCTACAAAGATCGCGCTTGAAAAGAAGCATCAGTTCCAAGAAATTTATTTTATCACCACTTTAACACCCAACCAACGTGGTTGGGTTAAGTAAGGAAAACAATTATTGTTAAGAAGTCGTTGAGGAATACAAAGAAAAACAAGAAAAATGATCAAAAAACAAAATGAATACATACATGAAAGTAAAGCGCATACAAACACATATCGATTGAAAAGTGGAAACACTAAGTATATTAGCACTGCTCTCGTCGTCAGTGTTAATTCTTTATTTCGTTGTCGTCTCTTTCATTCGTAAGAAATTGTGTCTTACATAATAAATAACGAAAATGCCGTCTGTCACATTATCTATCTTCTTCCTCTCAAAGACTTTCTTTAAAACATTTTTTGCGCTTAAATTAAATTAACACTTACTTTCTCCCTTCGTTCTGAATTAATTTTTTTCTCATGCCTCTAATTTTCTATCCAATGGCAAAAACATCGCAAACGGACAAACAAAAAAAAAGAAAGGAAAGAGCGGACAATAGCAGTTTGTCTATGTAATATTAAAAATATACACGCCACCAAGTACTCTATCCTCATTTTTAGCCCTTGCACTGCGCACGCATGTTTGTCCTAAAAATAAAGTTTTTTTTCCTTTTTCTTGCAGTAAAATGTGCGCTTTCAAAAAAGCGTTTACCTTTTGCTTTTCATTCATTAAAAACTCGCTTTCTCTCTGGTTGGAACGACGAACTGGTAGGAGGGTGGACAATAGAATTTAAAAAAACTCCACGAGGAACACTTCTTTTCTGATGAAAGGCCGTTCAACCTGTAGGCAAGAGTCTAAAAAACCAAAATATTTTTGCGACAAATTTTACAAGAATAGAAACGTTTCAAAAACTTCAAAAAAAATTAAAATGAATGAATTTTGAACTGTTAAACGTTTTGAGACAATAATTTTACTTTCGACTCTTTACTGTAGGCAAATAGTTCAAATTTCACAAAAAATATTTTTGTCAGCAAATTTTTTTTCGAAAGCGCTCGTTTCAAATTACATTTTCGATTTATTCTCTCTTCATTGCTCTTAACATTTAACTCGTCTTTATATACAAAGAAAAAAGAAAATTAAAAAAGGGAATTATTTGGAGTAGACTTTATCTCCTTTCATTTTTCTGTTGATCTCTCCGGTTAGAGCGTTGTGGAATTGATTGTTATTATTATTATTCTTCGATTTTTTTGACGAGAATAAAATATTTTATGAATGTTTATAATTAATTGCGCGCAATTTGATGACTAAGCATATAATTTAGTCGATTTTGTACTTCGATATATTTATTTGTTTAGGTTTTAGTATAAGTTGCGTCTTATTGCTACAAGATGACTTCTCTAGTTCCCATTCGGCTGCAGGAGCTATTCTCCGTAAGTTTTTGGTCATTATTAAAAGTTTAATAAGTGACCATTTTTTTTTGTTACTTATTCCTGTATATAATTTATCGTTACCATCGATCGGAATTCATCCAACCCATCTTCACTTTGGCAGTGTTACTATGGAGTCAGACAAAAACATTGTGGTGCGAGAGACTGTAGGGGATTCCGCACAGGTTGTGATTATTGATGTTGCCAATCCCAATGAATTACTTCGGCGACCGATTAGTGCCGATTCTGCGCTAATGAATCCCAACACAAAGATCCTTGCTTTGAAGTGTAAGTGTTACATGTGTCGCAACTAATTTGACTTTTTCTTTCTAGCTGCCAAGACGCTGCAAATTTTTGACCTGGAACAAAAGGCCAAAGTTAAAACACACCTTGCAACGGAAGAAATCAACTTTTGGAAGTGGATTAATGCGGATACTATTGGTATTGTTACTGAAAATTCAGTTTATCATTGGAGCTTATCGGGTAAGATTTTCTTTCAGTAAAGACTAATCTTTAATTTAATGCTTTTTTGTACGAAAATCTTTAAATGTAATATTTCTTAATGTTACTTTTTGCAGGTGACTCAGCGCCTGTTAAAATGTTTGATCGCCATTCTACTTTGGCTTCAACTCAAATTATCAATTATCGCGCCGATGCAGATGGAAAATTTTTATTATTGCTGGGTATTGCCGCTAAAGTTTGTTTTTAATAATATATTTTTTTTGTACACTTTCAAATTTTTATTTTACTGACATATTTTTATAAGAGATTAAATATTTAATTTACCTTTTAAGGACAATCGAGTAATTGGTGCTATGCAACTTTATAGTACGGAACGCAAAGTCTCTCAGCCAATTGAGGGACATGCGGCATGTTTTACGCAGTTTAAGATGGAAGGCAATGCTAATCCCAGCAATTTGTTTTGTTTTTCATTAAGAACGCCGGTTGGTGGAAAGGTTTGAGTCTTTTATTTTGTTTTAGTGTAAATAAAGTTCTTTTTTCTTTTAGTTGCACATTGTAGAAGTTTCTGCTGTTCCTCAAGGCAATCAAGCTTTTGCAAAAAAGGCAATCGATGTGCATTATCCAGCTGACGCTGTCTCAGACTTTCCAGTTGCAATGCAGGTAGGATTGCCTCATTGAAAAATTTATGTGGCAAAATTTTTTTTCTTTTTTTAAGGTCATATATTGCATTAATTTGCTTTTAAATGGATTTTTACATGTGTTTTTTAATCTACTTGCGTTATTTATAATTTGTTTGAATGAATTGTAAATACAATTTTTAGGCTTCGTCTGAACATGGTTTAATTTATATGATTACAAAGTATGGATACGTTCACATTTTCGATATTGAGACAGGAATTTCTATTTACACTGTTCGTATTTCAACTGAAACTATTTTTCTTACAGCTGAACACAATAACGGTGTTATTGGGATTAATCGATCAGGACAAGTTTGTTTTTACTTTCCTATACATTTTACAATTGAAAAATTATTACTGAAAGAATTTTTTTGCAGGTGATTAGAGTTGGCCTTGATGAAAGTAATATTATTCCTTTTGTTACTCAACAACTGCAAAATCCAGACTTGGCATTGAAACTAGCGGCTCGCTGTAACTTGCCTGGTGCTGAAGAGTTATTTGTAAGAAAATTTAATTTGCTTTTGGGTAATGGTAATTACACAGAGGCTGCTAAAGTTGCCGCTACTGCACCACAAAACATTCTTCGTACACCTCAAACTTTGGCTAAGTTTCAATCAGCTCCAGCACAAGGGAAGGTTTCATCACCACTCCTTGTGTATTTCAATGCTTTACTTGAACAAGGCTCATTAAACAAATATGAATCTTTAGAGTTATGTCGTCCTGTATTGGCTCAGGTTGAATTTTAATTTATTTTGAAATATCTTATATAAAGGAAGTCTATTACTGTTAATTTTTGTAGGGAAGAAAACAATTAGTTGAAAAATGGATTGCTGAAAATAAGTTAGATTGCAGTGAAGAACTTGGCGATTTAGTAAAACAACATGATGTTAATTTGGCTCTAAGCATTTATTTACGTGGAAATGTACCACATAAAGTTGTTCAATGTTTTGCCGAAATGGGACAGTTTGATAAAATTATTCTATATGCAAAAAAGGTCAACTTCGAACCTGATTATTTGTTTCAAATGCGTCAAGTTTTACGTACTCATCCTGACAATGCTGCACAGTTTGCTCAAATGTTGATTTCTGAAGGGCCTAATGGCGAACCATTGGCAGATATTAATCAGGTTATACTTTTTAAAAAATAAAAAAATGCATAGGAAAATTTTTATGGATATTTTTATTTTGTTATTATTTTTTAGATTGTTGACTGCTTTTTTGAAGCTCAAGCCATTCAACAATGCACTGCTTTCTTACTTGAAGCGCTTAAAAGTGATAAAGAATCAGAAGGTCATTTACAAACTCGACTTCTTGAAATGAACTTGTTATCGGCACCTCAAGTTGCTGATGCTATTCTTGGCAATCGAATGTTTTCTCATTATGATCGTTCTACTATTGGACAGCTTTGTGAAAAAGCCGGTCTCTTGCAACGGGCGTTGGAACACTTCACCGATATTTATGATATCAAAAGAACTGTTGTACATACGCAAAACTTTAGTTCTGAAGTATTTTTTTTTTGATTTATTAATTTTAGTTATAATATTGAATACTTACTAATGTACATTTTGGAATTAGTTAATTCTACTTTTAGTGGTTAGTCAACTACTTTGGTCGCTTAAATGTTCAAGATTCGTTAGAGTGTTTAAAGGCGATGTTGCAAGCAAATCTTCGTCAAAACCTTCAGGTTGTCGTGCAAATTGCATCAAAATATTATGAACAACTTACAACGCAAGCACTTATTGATTTATTTGAATCTTTTAAGAGTTACGAAGGTCTTTTCTATTTCCTTATTTCGATTGTGAATTTCAGTCAAGATCCTGAAGTGCATTTTAAGTATATTCAGGTAAAAACACCTTGTTTTTTCTTAATGATTACTTCAGAAAAAACAATTGCTCATTAAAATTTAAAAATTTTTAGGCGGCTACAAGGACAGGTCAGATTAAAGAGGTAGAAAGAATTTGTCGTGAATCAAACTGTTACGATCCTGAGCGTGTTAAAAATTACTTAAAGGAAGCAAAACTAAATGACCAGGTATACATTTTTAAAGCGTCATTTTCTTTAAACTAATTAATTATAGCTTCCGTTAATTATTGTATGTGATCGTCACGATATGGTACATGATCTTGTTCTTTATTTATATCGAAATAATTTGCAAAAATCGATTGAAGTTTTTGTAAGTAAAGTCAATCCAAAACGGCTTCCAATTGTTGTTGGCGGCCTTTTAGACGTTGATTGTGCTGAAGATGCTATCAAGCAATTAATAACTATTACTCGAGGAAAATTTGATATTGACGAATTGGTTGAAGAAGTTGAGAAACGTAATCGGTAAATTTTTTAAATTTTATGTATAGTTATTTAACTATACGTTTTTTAATTGATTGTTAATTTTTTTGAATTTAGGTTAAAGTTGCTTGCACCTTGGCTTGAGTCTAGAGTATTAGAAGGATTTCAAGACCAAGCCACACATAATGCTTTGGCTAAGATTTATATAGATGCTAACAACAACCCTGAACGATTTTTGCGAGAGAATCAATTTTATGACTCACGTGTGATTGGAAAGTATTGCGAAAAACGTGATCCTCATTTTGCCTTGATTGCATATGAGCGCGGTCATTGTGATGATGAGTTAATTGCGGTAATTTTTTGTTTCATTATTATTTAGTTTTGTGAGTGTTTATTGATTAAGACCTTGATAAATTTAGGTTTGTAATGAAAACTCACTTTTTAAAAGTCTTGCTCGTTATCTTGTTCGCCGTCGTGACTTTGGTTTATGGAGTTCTGTGCTTACCGAGGAAAATCAACATCGTCGTCAGCTTATTGATCAAGTTGTACAGACGGCACTTTCTGAAACTCAAGATCCAGATGATATTAGTATTACAGTAAAGGCATTTATGGCAGCGGATTTGCCAAATGAATTAATTGAGCTTTTAGAAAAAATTGTTCTTGACAATTCAGTGTTTAGTGAACACAGAAACCTTCAAAATTTATTAATTTTAACTGCCATGAAAGCTGATTCTTCACGTGTTATGGAATACATTCAAAAATTAGATAACTATGACGCACCAGATATTGCTAATATTGCAGTTACAAACAAACTATATGAAGAAGCTTTTGCAATTTTCCGGAAGTTTGATGTTAACACTTCGGCTATTAAGGTTAGTTAATTGTTATAAATTTTTTAGTATGAATAGGTATATGAAAAAATTAAGGTTTTTTTGTCTTTAGGTCCTTATTGAAAATGTTGGAAATTTGGATAGAGCTTATGAATTTGCTGAAAAAGTTAATGAGTCTGCTGTTTGGAGTCTTTTAGCTAAAGCACAATTGAAGGAAAATCTTGTAAAAGAAGCCGTAGATTCGTTTATTAAAGCGGATGATCCAAGTGCCTTTTTTGAAGTATCTAAGAAATGTGCTGAGACGGAACATTGGGAAGACTTGGTTCGTTATCTACAAATGGCTCGTAAGAAATCTCGTGAACCATTTATTGAAACAGAGTTATGTTTTGCTTATGCTAAAACTGGTCGTTTAACTGATTTGGAAGAGTTTATTACTGAACCAAACAATGCACAAATTCAACAAGTTGGTGATCGCTGTGCAGACCAGAAAATGTTTGACGCTGCAAAAATACTCTTTAATAGCATCAGTAATTTTGCAAAACTTGCTCATACTCTTGTTGAATTAGGCGATTTTCAAGGAGCAGTTGACGGAGCACGCAAAGCAAATGCTACGAAAACCTGGAAGCAGGTTTCTATTTTTTTTTATTCTAAATAATATGTAATAATTTTAATTTCTTAGTTTTGTTATAATGCCTTAAAAAGCATTTAAAATATGAAAATATTAGGTGTGCTTTGCTTGCGTTGATCATCAAGAATTTCGCTTAGCACAAATTTGCGGTCTTCATATTGTTGTGCATGCTGACGAATTGGAAGAATTGAACAACTACTATCAAAATCGTGGCCATTTTGAAGAGCTAATCTTTTTATTAGAAGCGGCTCTTGGCTTGGAGCGTGCACATATGGGAATGTTTACAGAGTTGGCAATTTTATACAGCAAATATAAAACTGAGAAAATGCGTGAACATCTTGAACTCTTTTGGTCTCGTGTTAATATTCCTAAAGTAAGCAAAGTTTCTTATTTCAAAAGCTTGTAATTTTGTTTTATTTTCTAGGTATTACGCGCTGCTGAGCAGGCTCATCTTTGGTCAGAATTGGTATTTCTTTACGACAAATATGAAGAATACGACAATGCTGTCTCAACTATGATGCAACACCCCACAGAAGCTTGGCGCGAGCAACACTTTAAAGATATTATTACAAAAGTGGCAAATGTTGAGCTTTATTATAAAGCAATGCAATTTTATCTCAATTATAAACCAACACTTTTAAACGATTTACTTATTGTTTTATCGCCTCGACTTGATCAAACTCGCACTGTTACATTTTTTTCAAAAGGTTTGGCTTATTTTTAATTGACTTTTGGATTGTTCAATTTGTTTAAATTGTAAAATTATTCTTCGTAAAGATAAAATATACAATTTTGTAGCATTTATGAATTCAGTTTTTTTTATTTTACTCTCTTATAAGATAATTAATCTTATGTCTTTTAGCTAATCAACTTGCACTTGTTCAGCCTTTCCTTCGTCAAGTACAGAATTTGAATAACAAAGCGCTAAATGAGTGTCTTAATCAGCTTTTTATTGAAGATGAAGACTATGAATCACTTCGAGCTAGCATCGACGCTTATGATAATTTTGATAATATTGCTTTGGCTCAACAACTTGAAAATCATGCTTTAATTGAGTTTCGTCGTATTTCGGCTTATCTTTATAAGGGCAACAATCGCTGGAAACAATCCGTTGAACTTTGCAAGAAAGACAAACTTTATTCGGTAATTACTTCATTAAATTGTTACATATACTTATTATTTTTTTGAAACTAAGTTACACTATTTTTTAAGCAATATGTTTCTTTGTTTAGGATGCTATTGATTATGCAGGAGAAAGTCGGCAAGCAGAGGTTGTTGAAGATCTCTTGCAATTCTTTCTTAGTAACAAACTTAATGACTGCTTTGCTGCATCGTTATACAAATGTTATGATTTACTCCGGCCTGATGTAGTATTGGAGTTAGCATGGCGTTACAAAATTACTGATTTTGCTATTCCCTATATGATGCAAGTTCTACGTGATTACAGTACTCGTGTAAGCATTAATTAATGAAAATAAAAATATTGAAGGAAATATTGTTAAAAATGTTATAAAATATATAATTTTAGCTTGATCGTTTGGAGAGATCTGAAGCTGAACGTAAAGAAGAAGTAAAGGAACAACAACAAAGGCATGGTATGTAGTTTAGTAGCAAATAATTTTTATATTTTTTGGAATTCATATTTCTTAAAAGATTTGCTGTCTTATAAAAAATTTTTATTAGATTTGTTATATTTATTATACTTTTTTTAGTTGAACCTCAGCTGATGCTAACATATGGAAATGCGGCTGCCACTGGAGGAATTATTCCGCCCACTTATCCGACACCAGCATCAGTTGCTGCTCCTCCTAATTCTTTTATGCCTCAAGGTTCTGCCGTACGTGGGCCAGCTGGATTTGGCACGCCCCTCTACCATTAAAATACCATAATTCTGGTGAAGACGTGTTTTGACTAGACCAAAAATAAGGTTAATTTCCTAAAGAATTTTTTGTACGCAATTAAGCAATAAAGGGATTTAAAATGACCGCAATTATGTTATCTCTTATTGATTGTGTTTTGTTGAATTCTCTTAATATTTTAATTGTTTTCTCAAGCATGAAGTTTCTTATTAATAGTTTTTTTTTTGATATTTATAATATTTATTTTCGCCGTGGTGAGCATTATATTTGTATTATAAAATTTTTGACTAAAAGTGTGTAGAGTAAAATTTAAAAAAAATGTCTAAATCTAAAATATAAACTCTTACCTTGCGGCCACTTTAAGGCTTCTTTATTAGTATCATAAATAATATTTATTTTAATTGAAGGTGTAATTTATAACCTAGAGCTTGTTCAATGAATTAAACAATCTGATGTTAACGTTTTAAATTTTTTTTATGCAAGTATTGTGTCTGTTTTTATAAGAGAAAAACTTATAGTTTTCAATCCCAAAAGACGGTGAATATTTGGTTAAAATTTTATATTACTGCATAAGTTGTGTTGTTACTAAAGTATGATGCGAAGAAAATTCGTTATTTCGTTCCCTGGATTTTTATTTATATTTTCTTTAAAGTGAGTAATTCTAGGAAAATAAAAACTATGTCTACTTCATTGTTGGTGGAGATTGGGTAATCATTGTTGGTGTTTTAAACTATTTATCAAAATGTAATTTGAATAATTTAAATTTTTAGTACAATAAAGTTATTTTTTATGTTTTGTCAGTTTAGTGCAGCACTAAATTAAATGAAAACGTTTTTCAAAAATTTTAATACTGCACATTTGCATTATACATTGAATACGAATTACAAATCAACTAACTAAAAGGATTGATTGCTTGATGATTTACATTCGAGCAAGATTTAAAAATGATTCAGAAATACTTAAAAAGATTTAAAGCTGCATCCAATCAGTTTTGAACAAAATTCACAGTGTTATTATAAACAAGATAAATACTTACATTTGATAAATTCCTCAAAAATGATTCAATAAATCAAAAAGAGTTTAGATTAATTTATTAAAAGGTGCTGCTCGGCTTTCATTAATCAGCTAATAAATTTTTTTTGTCAATTAATAAAAAAAATATTGCCGAAAACATAATGATTTAAATGCAAAA
>JANSTW010060566.1:0-21441 GCA_027564275.1 Diadocidia ferruginosa
TCTGTCTTAGTTTGTCATTCGGGGTTTTTCGTTTCTTTGTGGTATCAAAAAGGCAATTTTTTGCTAATTGAAGTTTATTTGTTTGCTAGACTAGCCACTGTAACCAACCAACCAACCATGGGCTCGAAGAGTTTTCCAAGACACGGAATAATGGCAATACGTCTATAATTTTCCACTTTCCTGCGAGAACCTGATTTAAAAATTGGAGTTTCACAAGAAGTTTTCCAACTAGCTGGATGATCGGGTTCTCGAGGAAAGTGGAAAATTATAGAGGAAGTGCCATTATAGTATATAATAGAACCAGTGAATAACCGTGATTCGATGCCAAAATCAGTATTCGGAGATGTATTTTGAATATCACTAAACATTAGACGTAAATTTTCCAAAAAGATTAGCAATGTCAACATTGTTAGAAGCTGTGAACATATAAACATCCATATTATATAATATATAATATGGATTCTTTGTATTTGTATATTATATAGTAAAAGCCAAAAGACATTATATAAATTGCTTGTATATTTTTTTGTTAACCCTCAACTTCACCGAAAAAACGACGCAGGTCAATAAACTTTTTTGATTTTTATGTGTGTGCGGTTGATTTTATCATTAAACATTAAAGTATCAATATAATGTAAGTTTAATAAAGAAAAGAACTTTTTTTCGTGTTGTACAATTATATGTATATAACATAAAATTAATTTGATGTTTTTTTTTTGTAAGTAGTCAATAATAAATTAATAGTTTTATTATGTTTTAATAAAGCTATTTAGATACGAGCATATAAAATGTCAAGTATAATTGGAAAAAACTGAATTAAAGAAACAAAAATTTTTCCAGAGAAATATCTTCGGAGTAATTGGGGTTCCTCAACACTTACATGTTAAAGTGAAATAAATCATTAGCTTTTCGTGTAGTATGACCAAATCCTATATCTTTCGATCATATTACCCATATTTTCGGCTTATCATATGTATAGCAAATGTTTGGTTATGTTTGGCAATGTGCGGAATCGCTAGATCTGCAGATCTAATCATATACTCGTTCCTTAATATTAATTTAATATAACATTGAGTTATATATATTGTCTGCAATTTCGTTGCATTAATTTTTTTTGTATATCTTGTATAATTATGTTCAAAAAACATGGCTAAATAAAATTTTAATCTGCAAAAATATATAAATTACGATATGATTTCATTTTTATTTAAAATTATGATCGTATTAAGTGTCATGATAAATGAACAGTGATCAATGATCATGGATCTATAAGTTTATTGGTAGCTTCAATTTTGTTTTAAAATATACACAACATATAACTGTATATTATTAAGCTGCCTCTTTTGTTTTAATGATTCGGACGATCTTACTGTTACCGCAATTTCTTTTCTGTTGCTGATTTTTCAATAAAAATATTGGTCAGCGCAAGCAAAAATTGTTTTCTTCTTTATTTATTTAGCACACAGCCATAAATATACAAAAAAAAATATTATTTTATCTTAGTCCACTTTAGAATATTATTTATTTATATTCTTTATATTATCTCTCAGTTTTTTGTGTTAATAAAAAGAAAAATTAAAACAGATGCCATTGTGATGAGGTCTTATTTCGCTGTTGTGTTTCTCTATATATTTTAAAATTTTATTTGTAAATAACAAATGATCTTTTCTAAATATTGTATATATACATTTTTCAAGAATGAACATAATTTAATCATTTCATTATATATTAGAGTCATAAAAATTAAATTTAATTAAAATATTTAAATTTAAATAAATTGACCTCTGCGCGCATATTGATGTGTGGAATGCGTTAGTCTTTTTTTGTGAGATCATAAAAGATTTGTTTTTAAATAATGATGGTTTCATTATTCGGTACAGAATACATTTAATGTGTGCACTGTACACTATTTAGGGAAAGAAATATTTAATTTTACAAAAAATGTATCCATCTCTACTGATGACAGATTAGGAGTGCTACGGTATATGAGTAAAGACACTTTCTGAAAAGCTTTAGCGAATAGCTAGAACCATATAGTATTGCAAAAATATTCACATTTCGTTGACCGATAGTCGTTTTTCCTAAATTGTAAATTTTTTAAGAATATTAAAGCAGATTTTTTACCACCCCACCCCCCTTTATCTTTCAAATCCATTCTTCACCTTTTTGAAAGCCTCTACCATTGATTACCCACCCCTTTCTGTACACCTTTTAAAAAATGTCAAGAAAAAATACTCACTCCTGTGCCCAATCTTATCTATATTATTTTACCTCCAAATGTATCTTGTAACATATCTTCCTAATAAAGTAACCATAATTCCGAAAAAAATAAGATCTTGGGTCTAATAGACCCCACAGTTTGCAGAGCGGAGTAAATAAAATTACATAAGTTGCATTGTAATTATATTCAAGGACAACTAACTATATAAGTTTATATTACCAACAAAAACTAGCTGTAACTTTTGTTTGATATTTATTATACAAGTATCAACGATTATGAGTTATTCTGACAAGTTTTCGAAATTATCAAGAAATACACATGGGTCCAATGGACCCAACAGTTGCATTCGAGTATATATAGGTAAAATCACGTACCCTAGGGTTAATGTAACAAATCCTTTAGACAATTTTATTTAAATTCAAGCAATAAACTTGAAACAAACAGATCATTAAGACTGTATTTTTAAATTTAACCCTCTAACTAGCCAATTAATTTTTACTTTTTTTTTAGCAATGCAATTTTAAGCCAATACAAATTGTTTTATATCAAGCAACCTGATTAGAGGGTTAAATTAAATTGCAAATGGCTATTTTTTAATAATATAAAAAGCTTCGAAAGTTTGAAAGACCCATAGCAATAATAATGTTGCTTTGTTCAGTTTAGTATACACTCGATCTCAGAGAACCAGAAATATTTTCTTATCATAGTAAGATAACATCCTAATAAGATTCTTATTTACTATATATAAGTTACAATAAACAGAATATCGAATAAGTAGCTTATCTTTTTTTGCAATTTACAAATTCATTCACAAAATATTTATTATATTTAAATGGCAAATCAATAGACCAAAAGTAATTTGTCTACACATTTCAAGAATATTATAATGTGCCAATAACAATGGATTTTCAAAATTGCACAAAATTTAAATACTTTAATAACTCGTTTGGATTACTTTTATATTCTCTAATACAATCACAATACAATTGAGTTGTTTATTTACACTTATCGGAACAGAAATTGAAAATATTTACCTGCGTGCTATATTGTATCTTTATATACAAAATGCTATACCTGGGTATTTAAAAATTACCTAAATATTAAAAAAAAATGTTTATTATTATTCTATAGTATTTTTTTGAAGAAAAGAAAAAGTTCAATAAACTAAATTATTATAACGTCTTAAAGATCATATTACTTACATTGTTAGTCAAAAATGAAAGTGGGTTAATTTTGTTGTACATTACAATTTTTTTGTGCTATTCAAGGTGCTGCAAATTTTGTTTGATTTTTAACATTACCACGGTACAACTGTATATATACAATTCTAATGATTAAAATGTGTGGCTTTAGAGCGATTGCGAAAAAAATTATAAAACCATGAAAAGATTTATTTTTATGCCGAGAAAAAAATGTTTGCTTTATGCCGAAAAATAAAAAATGTTTTATAACAAGTCTTTTTTATAAGAGGAATTGTTTAAAATTTCTATATGAATGTATGAATATGTTGATTATATTATTTCTCTAGCACAAGGAAAAGTGACTTAAGTCATTTTTTTTAATTTAAAAAAATATTATTACATATTTGTGTTAATATAAGTCGTAGAAATAAACGGAAAAGACAGAAATTAAGTAAATTGTAAAACGACATAGTCTTTTTCATGTATTTTTTAGAAGGGTAAATTATAGTTATAAAAAAATACATGAAAAACACAATGTAATTTTCGACGCTAGGCACTTTCGGTGTTAAGCAATTCGGTGCTAGGCACTTTCGGTGTTAAACAATTCGGTGCTAGGCACTTTCGACGCAAGGTACTTTCGGTGCTAGGCAATTCGATGCTAGCCCCTTTCAGTGCTAAGTAATTCGGTGCTAGGCACTTTCGACGCTAGGTACTTTCGGTGCTAGGCGATTCGATGCTAGGCACTTTCGGTGATAGGCGATTCGATGCTAGACAATTCGGTGCTATAGGCAATTTGGTGCTAGGCACTTTCAGAGCTAGAACAAAACTGCCTCTTTCAATCGCGTCGCTTGCTTTCGCTTACTGTCGCCTAAGTGTGCGATATCCTGTATTACAAAGAATTTTTCGATCTATCACAATAGCCACCAGTTTCAATGACAAATTAACCCTAACGTTCAACATATTTTTTGTATTCTACATTCCCTACATTACTATTTATTATATACAAAGTCGTCTCCATAAGTTTCAAATTGTCTGATTTATAGGTTAAAATATACAAAAGAAATTGCTTGTTTTCATCTCCCCGCATGTTAAATACTGTAATAACTAATATCGCTTTAAAATGTCCGATTTTTTTTTCTTCTGCTTTTTCACACTCGAGTTGTATTGCGCTGAGCTGCCAAATTTCTATATACGTATAGATTACGTCATTTCGGATATTATAAATTTTATAAAATATCACAGCACGGTTATATACTACTTATTACCTACATAAACATATCATAATATTATTATAATGTTAAATATATAAATTATATACTTGCATGTGATTAATGTAATATAATAATATGTGAGTACAGAGCTATAATGTATTATGTTGTTGGTTAAATTATTGCCAAAGGGCGAATTCAGCTGTATAGCTAGCTATATAAAGAGGAAGAATTATACAAAGCATTAACCAATTTTGCGGAGTGTTTGAGTTACATATTAATGTTTTTAGGTATATACTTTAGATAAATATTACAAAATATTGTAAGTTTTGATGATATTTTTAATAATGAATTTATTATGGTTATAAGTTTCGTGGGTTTAATTGGAGTTATAGTACGCTAGTCTATAACCGATTTAAATTTAGAGCGTTTTTCACATGAAAATTGAAAATGTTTGATGAAAAAACAGCTTGAACATAGAGTAGAAGAGGCGTTTGAAATAAGTTAAATTCTAATAATGGTCGATGATCGATCAAAAATTGATCAAACGATTTTCAAAAAGTTTATTTTTGAAATAAAGAAGTCGTAATTAATTCTTTCAAATTTGTGACAAAGTGTCCTTTTATTTATGTTTCATAAAGATGTCATTTCACTTAATGAAAAAATATTTATAATAAACCGGAAGCCGCTCAACATTTTTTTTCTCTCCAAATGGTGTAATTTCTGTATTCAAATTCAACCAACTGCATAAAGCACATCGCACACCTAGGCGACAGCAAGCGATAGCAAGCGACGCGATTGAAAGAGTTAGTTTTTTAACATACAAAACAACAACAAATATAAAAAAAATATTTGTTGTTGTTTTGTATTTTAATAAACTGGCTCTTTCAATCGCGTCGCGTCGCGCCTCTTCCAATCGCTCTAGTGTGCGATATCCTTAATTCGATAATTATTAATAATTTTGTTCTTGTTTTTCTTTTTAGGAACCAATAATAAATTAGTCAAATATGACAGAAGTAGAACTTTCACCGCCACAAACAAATGGTATTGACATTAATGACGAAGATGAAAACAACAAATCACGACCCGCTGACATTGAAGCGGTAAGTTTATTATAGTATTAATGGAATTGCTAAATATCTCTCCTTTGATACTTAGCAATTCCAATAACACTATTTAATTTCATTTATATATTTAATATTTATTATTTAACCCTCAAATACAAATCTTTCAAATCAAATTTCTCATGTTTAGTGGGTCATATTTGACCCTTTATTTAGATAACAAATTAAAACATTAAGATATGCTTAAAACATTTTTTTTATTTTTGATGGATAATGGATTCCATAGTTGTCGTAATACATTTTTTTCGCTGTTGGGTCATTTTAGACCCCACAGATAGTATGAGTTTATTTAAAAAAAACATTTTTCAAAATACAGTTTTTTTAATTTTTATAATTTAAATCCATGAACTTTTTTTTAACATTGAGAATATGTTTTTATTGATTTATTTTGACAAACTTGGTTAACCCACTAAGGTTCATCTGTCCCATTAAGAGCCGCATCTGTTCCATTTTAAAGCCTATCAAAAATTTTGATATTTTCGATTTAAAAAAAATATTTCCATTTTATTTCATTGGGTCTTCAAGAAGGAGCAAAACTAGTTCAAATAAAATTCAAATATATATGCTGGGTTTTAATGGGTTGAAAAATGTTTGTTAAGTTTTTTTTATATTTTAATTTGATAAGTAATTTTGACCACGACAATTCTACATCGTGTTTGCGCAATATTACTTTATTATATCAAAGAAAATTTGATTCGTTAAGTTTCATTAAATGTGTGGTCAGCATAGAGCAGTGAGTAGCGTCACGGCTTCGTGTTTAAGAAGGTTCGAGACTCGGCAAATCACCAAATATTATGGCTAGTGCCAACCGAGGCGGGTAATCACTTAAAAAATATTTGTCCCGCCGACTTTCATATGACTTCCATGATTTCCATATGACTGCCATGTGACTTCCATATGAATTCCATGACTTCCATGTGACTTTCACATGACTTCCATATGACTTCCACTTGACTGCCATGACTTCCATATGACTTCCATGACTTCCACATGACTTCTATATGACTTCCATGACTTCTATATGACTTCCATATGACTTCCATCGAGGTTGTCCCAGGACTTCCACATGTGAGTACCCCCTCGGTTTAAACACTCCACCTATGATATAGTTGTCAAGGGTAAAATGGTCTCTATGCTCCCTCGCTTTGGAGTAAAGGACATTATGATGATGATGATTAAATGTGTGGGCGTGTGACTAAAAATTTCTATGAAAATTCAAAAATAAGAACTTCTATATTATGACCTCATGTAGAGCTGTAATAATATATTAAATTTAATCAGTGCTCTTATCAATGCGCTAAATTTAATTAATTTTACAACAAAATTTGTGCAAACTTTAGATATTCGTAAAAATTTCTTTATCAATTTGCGGCGGTTAACAAGAATTTTTTATTTGCAAAAAATATTGATAAGATTTTTTTTTTATATTTTAGGATATGAGAGAAATGGAACGACGTAAACGTGTCGAAGCGATTATGCAATCACGACTTTTTCGCGAAGAATTAGAAAGAATCGTTGATAGTCATGGTCGCGAAGGAGCGACCGGTCTGCTACAACAACTGTCCGATATGGTTGGAGTGCCGGCCGCACGTGTTGGTAGCGTATTTAAAAGTTCAAATTGTGTACTGCCAATCAATGATATACGTGGCGTTGAATCGATGGGCTATGCAAAGGGTGAAAAAATTCTCCGCTGTAAGCTGGCCGCCACATTTCGACTGTTAGACTTACATGGATATACTCAGTGCTTAGGAGCACATGTAACTGCACGCTTAAATGCCGACCAAGAATTGTTTCTGGTTAATCCAACGGGATTATTGTCTCATGAAGTAACTGCGTCTTCCTTAAATAAGGCTGATATGCAAGGAAATGTCGTCCAATATGGAACCACAAATTTTGGCATTAATACTCGCCGTAAATTAAATTTAAATTTTCTATTGAATTATAAATATTTAACTTATTGTTTCTGCAGACTATATACTACATTCGGCTGTACATGCAGCACGACCGGACATTCGTTGTGCTATTTATATCGGTTCTGGTCCAGTTGTTGCAGTGTCCTCACTCAAATCGGGTCTATTGCCTTTAACCCATGATGCTGCCGTTCTCGGTGAGGTATCATCACATCGATATACCGGAGGTTTGTTAAATTTAGTTCTTTTGATTTATCTTTGCTAATCAAAATCTTCCCAAAACCACAGCCTTACACGAACCTGAAGAACGTGAAAAACTCATCCATAGCTTAGGACCAATCTCCAAAGTTTTGTTACTCACCAATTTCGGTGCATTGTGTTGCGGTGAAACAATCGAAGAAGCATTTTATGCAGCCTATCACATAGTACAGGTATGTTTACTGTTGTTTAAGTTTAAATTCGTGTATTTCGCTAATTGGGATGTTCGCTAACCGATAGGCTTGTGAGACTCAACTAAAAATGCAACCAGTTGGTTTGGAGAATTTAAGTTTAATTCCGGAGGAAGCTCGTAAAGCTATATATGATGCATCACGTAAACCACCAGAGGGTTATGAGACACGGGTTCATCAAACGAATGACAATAACAAGGATAGTGCTAGGTCACAGGTAATGTTTAAATTTCTCAAACTGGCGATTTTTCGTTGACAAACTTCAATTTCACAGAGCCCTAAATGGCGTGTTGGCGGTGCTGAATTCGAGGCATTAATGAGAATGTTAGATAATGCAGGTTTTCGTACCGGTTACATTTATCGCAATCCATTGGTTAAATCGGAACTACCGAAACCAAGAAATGATGTTGAAGTACCACCGGCAGTCTCGTCACTCGGTTATCTATTGGAAGAAGAAGAACTCTATAGACAAGGGTAAGTTTTGTGATTGTGATAGTTTCGAATTCCGCGATTTACGAGTACGATTTCGGTAATTTTCGAAATTATTTTTGCGGCTTTCGAAATTAATTTCGTAATTTTTGAAATTATTTTCGCGACTTTCGAAATTAATTTCGAAATTTTCGGTACAACAGAATTGAGACCCTTTCTTTTAAGAGGGGGGGGGGGTGGTTAAAAGGAAGTTTATATAAACTTTTTTCAATTGGCGTTTCCCTCCTTAACTTCAGAACAAAAAAAAGTTTGTATTAACCCCCTAACTCCTCCTTAGGGGAAAGAGTCCCAATTCTGCTTTGCCGGTAAACTAACTATTATCCCCTAAATAATTTCTTTGATTTTTCAATTGCCATGATTTATGAAACAAATTTAATTATTTCTGCAAGAATTTCGTGATTACTGAAATTAATTCTTAATAATTTCATTGATACCCGAAATGATTTGTTTCATTTCTGAAATAATTTTCGGTATTTCTGATAATTTTCAGGATTTCTGAAAATAAAATGATTTATTTCATTTATGAAATTATTTTTGTTGTTTTTGACAATTTCTGAAATGATTTTCGTTATTTCACGATAATTTCCGTGATTTCACTGATACTAAAATTTTAATGATTTTCATTTTTTGAAATGATTTCCATAAGATTGGCCCATGATTTCCAATAGTGGTTAACCCCTCGGTAATATTTTCTATAATTTCTAATATAATTTTTGTAATTTTCGTATTTGGTTTGTAATTTTCAAAATAAAAATTTTATAGTTGTTAAAATTCTGAGATTTGCTTCACGATGTTCCTGTTTAATGATTTCCTTTTCATATTTTCGAACATATTTCTACGATTTAATACTAATTAATATTAAATTATTTTTTTTTAGCATTTGGAAGAAATCCGATCGTAAGGGAGGTGATCGAACAAGATGGTTAAACTCACCGAATGTGTATCAGAAAGTCGAAGTACTCGAGACTGGCACACCGGATCCACGAAAAATTACAAAGGTAGAAATTGTTACTTTTGAAAAACTAGACAACTAACTTCACATTGATTATGACAAAAACTTTTGGTGTAATTTTTCTTATTAATATTGTTGGGTACGACGGGTTTCCCTTAACGTCTTGATGATAATAGATAAGAGTATACAAATATATTTAATCAATTTGCTTTCAAAACTTATATATACAAAAAAGGATATTATTGCGTTTACTAACTTTACACAAGAGATATTGTGTGGGCTCTTCTTTTTAGTCATTTTTGTTTTGTTCTTTGCTGCTAATAATTATTTATAAGAATAAAAATATATTTATAACTAGTGTGTTTGAAAAATTAATATATATTTTAAAAACTTTTAAATTTTAATTATAAGATAAAAAAAACTATATTTTTAAACTTAACCAAAAATCACATTCCAACATTTTTAATGTAGAATTATGTAAAGAGATTTTATTGCACATTCTAAGAGTTTAAAAACTCGTTTTTCCGTTGTTTTAATAAAGAAATGCTTTTTTTGTGTCTATTTTATTAAATAAAAAAATAAATTTTAAACAAAAAAATACCAAAAAATATCAAATTCTCAATATTTTTTAAACAAATAGTCTTTGCCGTAGAGACATCAAAAGCCATATATAAGAATAACAAAACAGTAGAATAAGTTTTAATCTATATTTGACATAGTTAAACTAAACAAAAAGCAACTAAATAACCTGTAACAATGTAGCCGTGTTCAATATAATATATTTAAACAAAATAAAAGCTAAAGCTTAGTAAAGAAAAAAACAATTAAAAATCTTTATTTTTAACAATAATTTTTGAATGAAGTGAGCAGCAATATAATATGTGCCTATAGGATATCTATCAACGTGTTGATGGTTCCAATAAATTTGTTTTTCCTTTTTTTTTTAAACGAAAATTAAAAGCTTTTCTTAATTTGACAAAAAAAACCATAAGCCATTAATGAAAATGAGAGAAAATTGTTTTTATTAAAAGCATTTAGCGACATTTTTTGTTTTAATTCTACCATATCCTTTAGGCACAGCGCTTTTAAAAATTATTGTTTTTTTTTACTAAACTTTTTTGTCCCCTCAAAACACGCGGGGACATTGCTTTTATTTTATAAAATATTTAATTTTTAATTTATTTTAGTAGAACAAATTTGAAAAAGAAACGGTGTCGCTAATTGATTTTTAATAATTGTGTTTTTTTCTTTTATTTTTTTTTTGTTAATGGCAGTGGGTTGCCGACGGTTCACCAACACATTCGACAGCTGTACGAATTGAGAATCCCTTGCAATTTGTACCACACGGAACAAATCCTAAAGAATTTAAGAAACTTCAACAACTTGTAAGTAATATTAGCAGTTTGTAAATATATAGTTTTTATTAAATAGATTAGTTAGATTTACTAATTTAAAAAAAATCTGTGGTAATAAGGACAATTTGACAAAGTCGTTTTGTTGGAAATGTAAATTTTTTCAGTCATTTTGAATGTATTGCCACAGATTTTTTATAAAAATGTTTATTAGACGACCTTTTTACTATTAAAAAAAATCCCCTCAAAATAGATAAAAGATAATAGACGTGCCGATAAAATATCAGCCGGACCACAATCACACATTTTGGAGGGTGTTACATGGGATGAGGCAAATAGAATTACCGATGCAAATATATCCGGTGCTAGTGATCACGTTGTACTGATGGGCGCTGCATCTAAGGGCATTATTCAACGTGGCTATCAACACAACGCAACAGTATATAAAGCACCATACGCTAAAAATCCATTTGATTCGGTGACAGACGATGAATTAAACGATTATAAGAAAACGGTTGAACGAAAAAGACATGGTGATTGTTGTAAGTGTTTGTGTTAAATATTTTTTGACGGATTGAAAATTTTTAATTTTTTAATTTTTTTTTTTTTTGTATAGATACTGACACAGATTTTTCAGAATCTGAAGGTTTAAGTTCACTACACATTTCTGGGCAACCCAAAAGTTTAGCATTCACATCAGCTGACGAATCGGGTAAGTTTCGAATTAAACTTAAGCTCTCCTTTCAAAGTATGGTTTATGGTAGAGCGATTTTTCAGAATTTTAGGCAAAAAGCGAGAGGAAACAAGTAGAAAAAATGTTGTTTCATGATTTCTTAGATAATTTCTGTGATTTTCGTGATTTCCGAAATATTTTGTCCAATGATATCTGTAAGGTGTTTACCCAAACCTCGCTCTCATGCAGAAAAGCAGAATATTAAATTAAGACATATCTAGAAAAATTCAAGATGGCGTTCTTTTTCCAAATGGCGTCAAAATATAAAATTTGGGATAACTTTTTTGTCTTAATAATTAAAAAATTTTGACAGTTTATTGAAGAGTTTTCCATTTTTTCCATTTTTGTCATGGAAAGCATTTATTCAAGATGGCTGTTTTTCGGTTTTTCAGACAATTAACTTTAAGCAAAAATTTAAAATTATTCAGTTAACTGACCAAAACGAAAATCATTTTTAGCTCATTCAAAGTCAACAAATGTTATGCAAATTTTAACAAAAACATTTTGAATTGGTTACTTTACCGGCACGCTTTATGGGGGGATTGTTAAGCGGTCCCCACAACCATTTTTTGTTCTAAAGCAACATTTTGAAATATTCATATATCTTTAAGGTCCATCTTGATCACATTGTCTTGCTCAAATGCACACTGAAACCTGACTATTCTTTATTTTTTAAAAATTTATAGATAGATATGTAGCAAAAAAAAAATTGAAGTGATCTCTTAAGTCGATCCTTAAAATTTTGTACACTCTTTGGTGTATTTTTCAGAATTAATCCCATTCGCCTGTAACAAGCTACTTGAACAAAAATGTGAGACGAATCTTAATTTTCTCATAACTTCTTACACGTGATTTGCCTGTTGGAGTTCCAAAATAATTTACTTTTGTTTATTTTTTTTAGAACCACAAGTTCATCGAATAGAAACCAAAACCGCACCCAAACCTAGCCAACCCGAGGTTGTTTTAAGCGATGGTAAGTTTTTACAGTAATTTTTATTTATTTTTTTTCTATCTAAAATTTGCGGCTTTAAGCAATTTTATATAAAGTAAAAAAAATGTTTTTGACGTATTAGCAGAAACGAAGTGGTTTTTTATCGGCTTTAGTTGTTGTGATTGTAAAAAAAATATTTTTCAAAATAAAAAATCTTGCGAATTGGCAAATTTAAAGTAAATAACTAAAGTAAAACTGGCCCAGGATAAGACAATTGCAATCAATTTGAAAATTTGATTTCTAAAAAATGCATCTTTTTGGTGTCACAATGTCTTTGTCTTATCCTAAAAACTCGAGACGTAGATATTTATATTTTTCTTTTGAATATTTAAAAATCCAAACATTTTTTTTTTATTATTTATTTAAATCGCAGATGGCTCGATAAGAACCAAGCGAAAGTGAATAATTTCTATAAACACATTTTTCATTAAGAGATTATTGGTGAGTCAGACCGGACGTTAATAATGATGACAATAGTTTTTTTTTTCTTTAAATTTAGTTTTTAAAATTTAGATGAACGCATTTTCTTTTAGATAATTTTTAATCATCATTAAAATATAGTTTTTGTTTTATTTTTCTGATTTACATTTTTTAAATTCACTTTTCCAAATTTAAAAAAAAATAATCCCTAAAATCAGCCGACGGAAATGAAAACTTAAAAACTATGAAATGATAGTTGTTTGAAATTTTAAATCTTATAAATTGTTGCTTCATAAATATATTACCGTGATCCGAACACAATTGCGAAAATTCACATTAGGATGGATTGAAAATTAATATTTTTTTTTAATTTTCAAAACGTTCGTTTGTGGAAAAGATACGGGAAATAAAAGTAAAAAGTTTTTTTAATGTCTTGACGTGACTAAATTTGACAATCTAGTTATAAAAAACTAACTAGACAAGTCCGTATATTCATACGAAAGCGACGTGACGTTTAGAACCGACGTTAATGATTTTTTCCAGTATATATTTTAGAACCGACCTTTAGTACAGAAAGTTTTTACATATAAAAACCTTAAACGCCGGTTCTAAACGTTGGTTCTAAACTTTGGTGTGAACGTAGACTAAAATAAAAAAAAATATAATACAACTTTTAATTTTTGTTTTCTCAGGCACATTGAAATTCGAAAAATCTTCATTTTTACACCATCCTAACGTCCATTGTAAATCTATATACAATATACATTATACATAGACACATTAAACTTTCCACAGTTAAAGAAGAGTTTGATCTTTTCTTCTTAGCTTCTAGCGATTGGTTCAAACCATTAGCAGGCCATCCACAATGGTTTTGATGATTGGTTGACTTTTCAAAAACTCTCTGTAATTTTAATTCGAAACTCAGCTAAATATAGTAACGGTTTTTCTTTACGATCTTTTGAAATTCTTTTAATTTTTCAGCACAGATTTCAGTTGTCATCATATATGATATAACCATTTTTTGTGTAGCTAAACGCATATTGTATCATATATGATACATCCAAAAAATTAGTTTTCTTTATTACAAAAATGCGGTACATGTGTTATTGTGTTATAATACAATATACAATATTATTATGTGTAAAACTGTTGTTTTTTACCATAAGCTATAGATATTCTTAAAAAAAGTGGTTGTATCATATATGATACAAAATGCATTGAAGGGCGAAATAGTGATGAACTATATGATTTCTATGCAATGTTTTGTTACGCAATGTCATAGGTGACGCAAATCATTTACTAAAAATGGCTCCACACCAAGTATTCCCTTTAAAAATACAAATTATTCTTTACGAAAGATTTAAAAAAATTCTTTTGCAAAAGATTAAAAAAAATGTGTTTCAAAATATTAAATTCGGAATGGACATTGAGTTTTTTTTAGGAACAATGTACTTAAATGCACTGAGAGTTACCTAAAATTTCATGTAATTTTAAATTTAATTAAATTAAAATTTATAAAGAAAAAATATTTTAAAAATCTCAGTTGAGTACACTTGTTCATCTCTTGCCCCTAATATTTTGTTCTTTTCATATTTCTTTTTTTTTCATTTAGTTACATAAAAATGTCAGACGCAATATTGTTTAAGTAGACAATTTCCGTAGAATGTTAAGCTAGAAGATTTTTTAATTCCATCTTTATGCATTGCCCCTTTTACAAAATAGTAAGCATGCAAATTTAAGCATTTTAAAAACATTTTTCTACTTTTCGTTTGTTTTTTTTTCTCATTATAATTTTGTGTTATATTTTCTTTTCGTTTTCGATTGATTTATTTTTAGCAAATGTCGATTTTATCAGCATGGAAAGAGTACATTCGGGCAAACCACCATCCGGAAAAGGTAATTTTTTTTTTAGAATTTGATTTTTGTTGATAATAATTTGGGTGTGTGTTTTTTTGTACATATTGGTTTTTTTTTTTAATGTAAGTTCTGTAATTGGGTCTTTTTAAACTTGTAATTTTTTTCTTTTTTATTTTTGAATATTTATCAAATTTTTGTAAAAATTAATTAACCCTATTTGATGGCGTTTTGTAAATATTTTTTTACTAATATGCGATTTCCTTAAGTGTACCAATGAAACTATCTCTTTCGACTCAATGTTATGTGTCTTAAAGCATTTTGCTTATCAGCGTTAATTGTGTTTTCTTATGAAAAGAACTCGTTTTTTTAACTCAATTTAATATATGAAAACGACTCAAGTTAACAAATGTACATTTGAACTCATACAATAATGCTTTGAAACTATAGTATGTTTTCGAAAAAAAGACATTGAGTGTTTTTTAGACTATTTCTACTCCAATTTCAGTAGTTTTAACCATTCTTATTATTAAATAATTTGTATATTTAAAATGGTTTAGCTGATCCTTTGTCAAACAACTGACTTATATACGGTTTCTATGCAATTTGTCTTATTTTACTGAATTCACTCAAATTTTCACTCAATTTCAAACAGAATCGAGTTATTGAAAGTAAATTTAGACTAGATTTAAACTCGAATGCTGATGACCAACACATATTATGTACGAGATATGACCATATAAACTTATCTTCAAATTGATCTTTAAAACATTAGATCATTTCCACTCAAAATTGAGTATTTTTCTGAGCGTTTAAAATTATTTTAATGTTCTTGATGTAATTTTTTTGTAGTTCTACTGTAAAATATATTATTTTTTTTAATTCAACGATTCAAATTCATGGATTGATTGCTCAAGACATTTTCTAATTTCTTACTCGGCGTTTAAAAAAAAATTGCTTGATCGCCATATCTCAACATTATTTTAAATTGAGTTGAGCAAAAAAAAATGTTAACATTAACTCAATTTTCTTCTCAATGGAAACGAATTAGACAACCACACATTTGAAGTCAATTTAAACTCGAATGCTTTGAAGTCAATATTATGTGTGTGACCAATTAAAATTTTCTTCTAATCACGTTTGATTCAATATTATGGTCTATAGGAAACGCATAACATCTTTGTTGTTATTTTAACTCAAAATTGAGTGGTTTTAGCGAACTCTCATCTTATCTTCATTTTCGGAATTTTATCAATTTCATATTTTAAACAGTCGAAAGGGTTAATTAATTTTTTTTAATTGATAAATCACACATTTGTATATTATATATTTTTAAATAATTTTCATCCTTAATGAGTTTCACGATAAAGTTAAATGCAAAATAACTCAAAATAGTCAGAGATGCGTGAACAAGCCCTCTTTAATTAAAATGCTAAATCAAAAGCTTACATTCACTTGCAGCACATCTCACCCTCTGACTATTTTGCTTTTGTTATCTTCTGATAGAGTTGTCCAATTTTGGAAAACCTGTGTACGTTTTTTCTTTTTCTAACCAATATTATGGCGTCGTGTTACGTTAAAAAAAAAAAATCAAATTCAAAACTATGGGTTCAATATCCGTTGGACAAAAGTTCAATAACATTATTTATATGAACACTTTTTCTCTGGTACGTTGATTACGAATTTACGAATATGATGTTAACAAATTTGAAAATTCAAAATGACGTAACCAATATGGCGGTTTGAACATCAAATTAAAAAATAACGTGTTTTTTCAGAGGTATTCAAAATTTAGTCCGCGTACTTTTTTATATTTTCAAAATGGTGGATCGCTCATATCTAGAAAAACTAGAGCTGCTAGAAAAAAAAATGGTTGCCATTTTCGGATTCAGAGACGCCAAATTACCCTTAAATAGTTTGATTTAACCCAGAAAATTTCAAAAAGTGTCATTTTGTTGAGTAGTGTTATTGAGCATTTTTATTTTTTGTGCAGTCTGGGTTTTGTAAAATTGACAAAAATCTACAGTAGATAATGAGCGAAAATTTAATTTATATCGTGAAATTTATAACAAAATAACATTCATTTCTTTTTTTGCACCAAAACCATTTCATTTTTCAGCAGCTATCACTAATAATAACGAAATCGAAGAACAATTTAAGATACATAAAAGAAGCAAAGAAGAAAATACGTTGTCGCGTTTAAAAGACGTGCGTGGCATTACATTCACACCGATGGGTGATGCTAATAATAATTTCAATATCAGCCATCCTGTCAATGATTGGGCTAACCTACGTGATTTTGATGAATTCAGCATTTTAAATCGATCCGCTTTATTGCCTCCTGATGATACAGTTTATGAAGAAATTTATGATCAACCATACGGTGACATTATTTGTCGTCAAAGTCGTTCAATCGCTCAATCGAAGAAACGCACTTCAAACGTTCTAATTTCTCCATATCGCACCCTGTCTCATTTCGGTTTTAACAGCCCGACCCGTTATAGTAAGCCAATTCATTTTCACATTCCACAATCACCGACCAAATACGTTCCCTTAACGCAAAACATTTCTACCGATGAACTCTTTGGCACGGCCAAGTATATTGAACGTTCGGATGAATCAGTTCAAAACATACTGAAACGTAAACGATTGTCATTTATTAAACATCGGAAATATTATCACTTGGAAAGTAATTCGTACACTTGTGACGCAGGAAAACGATTAAAGTTGTCACCACCACGAGACATGCTTGCCGATTGTGGTCAACTATTCAATAGTGGATCCTCTGATTTGGACAAATATTTAGACAAACTATCAAATCAATATACTCGATTGTTTTCAAAATATAACTTTACACCAACCGCATCAACTGACGCCGATCAACGACCCAGCTCACCTGTCCCCCCAAATGATGCGGAATTTATTGCCGACACAATATCGGAATTTTGTCAAGATTTATTAATTGAAATTATCGATAAAGTGTGTAATCAGAATAAGGATCAATCAGAAAGTGCAAACAATTTACAGGCAATTGCTGTCGAAAAAACTGCAGACGATTACAATTCTATAACCAAATATATTTACACAAATTTATTGGGTGAGAATCAAAATGAACGGACCAATGTATGCGATCAAGTTAGTGGTAAAAATATGGAAAAAGAAAAATTATCAATTGAAGATAAAGAACATTCATCACCTGTTGAGTGTGATCGTATCGAAGATGTACAGTTGTTACAAGCGGATGACTCGGATAATGGCGAGCAAATTCAAGCGCATTGTGAGAAAAATATTCCCGAAAAAGACCATTTAAGTGATGCCATCAACGAAGAAGTCTCATTGGAAAATAAAGAAAACGTGGCCACAATAAATCATCAGACAGTTTCATTTGTTCAGCTGACGCGTTCACCGCTGGACAAGGATTTAATTTTACTATTCGATAGAAAATTGGCCGATTTAAAACATGATAAATATGAAATGTCGTTTTTACAAAAAATTACCGAACTAAACTATAGTTCTGAATCGCCAAATTTGGAATATCAGAAATACATTGATGCATTGAGCCAATATAAATTGCATAAACAATTGTCTGAGTTGAGCGTTGTGAAAGACGATGAAGTTGATGTATTGCCCTTACAAGAATTGAAAAAAACACCAAACCGTAAAATTCTATCGAGAAATCGACGTAACTCAAGGCGTGAAGTATTTATGGATCTTTGGCATGATCACATTAATTCGAACAAATCGTCAAGTTCAAGTTCGGTCTGTTCTGAAACAGATAAACTCGGTCAACATTCTGTAAATTGTAGCAACTCCGAGTCGAATGCGAACGCTGCACACCATTCTGTAAATTGTTGCAATAAAAATCATAGCGAACATTTTGACTCGCTGGAAACGGAAATTTTGGAAAAAATTGAACGAAATGCATTCGATCAAGAAAATCCAATATTTAAAAAAATTAAAAACGCAATTATCGAGCATAATTGTTCGCGAAGTATGAACGTTAATGATTCGGTCAACCAAACTGTTCTTATTTCAGCGTCAACGCCAAAGTTCGGCTCAACCGATAAGCATTTCGATAATTTGAACATTTCTAATGTTTCAACAAATGCCGACATAAACCGTTCAAAACTATCACAGAATACATCGAATGGACCAAGTGATAGTTTTCAGACTTGTCAACAACATTCGTTCTATTCATCGAATGGCAGCAATCACTCTGGCAAAACGTCAAAAACTTACAATAAATCAACGTCCTTTGAATCGATTAGGTCAAAAATGTCTGAAACCGGTCGAATTAGTAAACCGGTAAAACGTTCATTACAATTGGAAGAAAAGACCATAGTCACTCCGGTTTTGAAAACGGCGGGCCCAAAGAAAAACCGAAGAAATTTTATTATGGAAAATATTCAAAATGCAGCTGTCAAAAGACAAAACAAGACCCCAAAGATCACACCACCAACATCGTCACGCAAAAAGTGTCATTCACCCGAAACGGCAACATTTCCCTCAAATCCAAGTGCAATATTCGGAGCGAATCCATTTGCATCGCCAAAATCGGCAAAAATGTCTAAGACCGACAATGGCGTTAAATCTTTTCACAGTCGTCAATCGAAAAGTGGTTCACCAATGTACTGGGTTACGCTTTCGCCACAACGTCAACAGAAATACAGTCAACAATTGCATCGTGCTCAACTGAAACGTCTAAAGAAAAAGAAATTGTTTTTAGATGCTAAAAAACTTGAAATTCCCGAAATAACAAACGAAATTGTGCTGGACGATGTAAGTCCAATTAGAGAAAACGACTTCTCATACAACAACACTCCGGCCACACTGAAGAACGTAAAGCGTGATGTTCAAGATATAATTGAGGGCCTGAATAGTTCTTCGTCTCCGACGCTGTCATCGGAAGATTGTCAAAAAATTGACTATGACAGCGACTCCAACAAACGCATGGACCGGATTAATGCTTTAATTGATGACAACTTACAGGAAATTGATAATTTGCAAATTGGTAATTTGAATGCAATTGACGGTTTGAAAGAAATCGTTTTGAAATGTGTAGAAAATATCGATAAAATCTCATTGGATAAAGTGAACAGTGATTTCGATGAAATTGTTGAATTACACGATGGTATGGTCGATGAAATGGCCCAAGCACGTGTGGACAGTGAAAATGAACGTCGTCTCGAATGGAATCGTTTTAATGAATTGGTTTATTCGTTGTCGGGTGATGATGATTAATCTCGCGAATTTGCGTTAAGTTCAAATTGAATAATTTTGTTTTTATAATTTTAACATTTTTACATTACTATTGAGAAATCACAATTTCGGTTTGCTTTCATCTAACGAAAGATCTGAATTTTTTATTTTATTTTTATTTTATTTTATTTTGTTAATAAATTTTTTTGCTCATAATCCTCGTGGCCGCAGTCACCCAACATGACATGCACCCAAAGAAAACGCCCAAAAGCTTTAAAACAAGCTTAAAACCGAAAGTGTCTTTGCTAAAACTGCTAACAAACCGATAAAATGGGTTTATACATTGGCTGCTATGTCGGTTTAAGAATTAGAAAAAAAAAATAAAAACACAATCTTATTAAAGCTTTTGGGCGTTATGTCATGTCAACCACCCCCAGTTAATTATGTTTTGTGAGCGAAATTTTGTTGGTGTAAATTAAATGTATATTGTACATTGTGGTATACATGTAATGACACACTATTTTATTTTATTTATTATTAAGTTTTCTATCAGATTTTATTTTTTTGTTAATTTTATATGCGTCCAAAAAAAACCCCGGTTGACAAATCATCAACATTTTTATGGAATTTTTTGTCGGTCATTGGGCCGACGAGAAAAAATATCAAATATTTGATTTTTATTTTTTAAAAAATAATGATAAATGAAAAATGTACTTTTGAAATTATCAAAAAAATATTGTTAAAAATAAAAAAGATTTTTTTTTCGTATATTTGATTTTTTATCGCTTGGGAATTATTGAAAAACTTTTCCTATGCACAATATAAAAATACACACATGGATTGCCTTACTTTACCGATAAATAATTCCTTGTTTCTTTAATTTTGAGTAGAAGATGAAATTTTAGCAGATTTTGACTGAAAATTATTGAGAATTTCTGTAAAAAAAAATCATTTAGTCTGCATCATACCCAATTTTCAGTAATTTTTAATAATATTTCAGAAGATTTTGTCAAAATTTCGTCAGATTTAGTAAAGTTTTTTGAAGGCCTTTTTTTGTTCGATGTATTAATTCGCATTATTAAACAAACTATCCAAAATACATGCTTTTAATAGTATAGTTATACCTTTTCAAGCCCAAACATTTTAGTTATAGGCCCTAATTTTTTGCAGATCTGAGCCCCATATTTCAAATAGGCTATTTTTTTTTTTTAATTTATTAATTTAATTAGTTTTATTAATTTAATTTATTTAATTAAATTAATTTAAATTATTTAAATAATTTAATTATTTTAATGAATTAATTTAATTTAATTATTATTAATTTAAACAATATTAATTTTATTGTTTTTTATATTAAT
>JANSTW010060567.1:0-11309 GCA_027564275.1 Diadocidia ferruginosa
ACTAAAATTTAGTATATTAAATCAATATAAAAGCTTTCGTGAATCAAGCAAATCAAAAGTAGACGCAAAACTGATAGCAAACATACGAGATCCAAGTATAATAAGTCTGATTTTCTCTCTCCGTGTATTTTCTATGTTATATAGTTTTGTTGATAAATAATTGTATTTTGTCATTACTCGTTATGACTGTGTGCGCGATGATACAATTTAATAACTGTTTTCATCTCCGCATAGTTTAGCTTTGTAAAATTATTTAAAAAAAAAATAAGGTTCAATGAATTTGGATGTATGGCTTTCTAAATATTTTAATTATAATAATTGAGACCAAATTTTTTTTAGGAAACAATAGAGGTTTATTTGGAGAACAGATCTGATTTTAAGCGATCGGATGACAATTGACAATACTTTTTTGTATTAATTATATTCTCATCCGTTGTAAATACATTTAGGCTCATTTACTACATTTACTTGGAAACAAATATTTTTGAATTTCATATAAGATGTGAATATAATGTTATATCGCTTTTATTGCGGCAATGTTTGGTAATATTATGCTGAATTGCTAGATCAGCAGATCTAATAAAATATACTCGCATTGAAGATCATATCAATGATTATAAATGCGAGATGAAATGTCATTAATTCATCGTATCATAAACTACATAATTTATGATCAGTGATTTTACATAATTTAAGAAAAAGCGTTAAAATGGATAAAAATTTGCAAATCCGCGATTCGAATTTATATATAAAAAATTAAAAAAAGGATAATCGGTTACTTAACACGATCCTTCTATAGCAATTTTTCTAAAAATTCTTTAAATAATCGAAATTTTGAGCCATAACCTAAATTTGAAATGCCTTTTTCGATTAATTTGTTGGGCGTTTATAGAATTTTCTCCACAATTAACTGATTTACTAATTTCATTCCAGTTTTTCGGGATTTTTCACACTATATATTATTATATATTTACCGGCCCTGCTAATACCTAGCTTTTGATAAACTGGCTCTATAAACCAAAGTAGATATAGATATAACTACGTACAAAATACAAGACTTCATATAAAATGCGTGGATTAATAAGAATATATTTGTAAATAAAAGTTAATTATAAATCAACCTCACGCACCGTTGTTTGTCGTTGCATATTATATTAATATCGCGACAAAAAAAACTTTACGACGCGCGATATAGACGTATGTATTCGTCACACATATGTTATTTTGTTTCAACTCTTATAAAATTCGAATGAAAAAAAAATTGTAAACTTTACACAACACCATTTATAAATATAAAATATTTTTCATTGCATTTATTGGTTGGTAGGTCAGTTATAGGCAAGGCCGTATAGCCAGGATTTTTGGATTATTGGGTTATATGGAAAATTCCATTTAGTAATTTTTTTCTACTTAAAGTTCGAAATATAGAACTTCTTTTTTAATAGTAGGTATATAGTTAACAGAAATCTATTTAATATTATTTTTAATTTCTTTAAACCAATTTTATCATAAACATAAGAGATGTATAAAAGTAACAAGCTAAAATTGCCGCGCAGCGAAATTTTTTTAAATAATAAGAAACAGAAAAAATAATGGCCTCTATTTAGAATTAAAAAGATACTATACAGCTATAGTCACTATATTGGAAAGATTAATTCCTTTTTTTATTTTTAAGCAAAAAATTCAAAATTATTCAGTTTTGTTAGAGAAGAAATTGTTAACAATAAAATTTATTGTTAACAATTTCTTAAATATTAAAAACAAAAATTCTTAAACAATGTATGTTTCTATGAATAGGATTTGAAATTTTGTCATAATTAAAAATGGCCGTATATACTAATACTAAATATCTCAAAAAGACGTATAAAAAATATGTTTTATTTTTATTTTAATCTACAAGAGCGTTGACCATTGCTCGGCCGGCGGGTAGTTTCATACCCAAATACGTCATCAAATTACAACTATACGATATTGTACCTACCAATACATAGGCATTTTCTGTACAGTGTATTTGGTTAATTTTATTTTGTACATGAGGTTTTTTTATCGTATGTTGGTAAACTAAATCAGACACTGAGTGTACAAGATAAGTGTCATTTACCTAAATTACTGTAAAAAATAAAACACCACACAGCCATCATTCTCAAAACTATAATTGTCTGTTATTTCAAATTATCTGTTGTGGTTACAGTAGAAGAGGTACCAGTTACCACAATTGCTGCAAAAAATAAAACACCACACAGTCATCATTGTCAAAACTATAATTTTGAGTTATTTCAAATTATCTGTTGTGGTTACAGTAGAAGAGGTACCAGTTACCACAATTGCTGTAAAAAATAAAACACCACACAGCCATAATTGGCAAAACTATAATTTTGAGTTATTTCAAATTATCTGTTGTGGTCACAGTAGAAGAGGTACCATTTACCACAATTGCTGTAAAAAATAAGCACCACACAGCCATAATTGTCAAAACTATAATTTTGAGTTATTTCAAATTATCTGTTGTGGTCACAGTAGACGAGGTACTATTTACCACAATTACTGTAAAAAAAAATGTCGGTAATATGTACCTTATTTGCAGTAAAGGTTTTTATTATGAGGTTATTGTCAATTCAATCAATCTTACTCATATAAAATAATAAGATGATGTTACCAGAACAGATTGTATGTATTATGTACAGTGTTTTTGGTTAATTTTTATTTATTACATGCGGTTTTTTTTATCGTAAATTGGTCAACTACATCAGTTGCTCAGTGTACTTATTTTTCTCACTCATACTTAAAACAAGTATGTCGTAGTTTAATTTTCAAATTTTATCTAACTTAGAAAATGAAAATATTTTCACAAAAATATATCTCTAATAATTATTTAAAAATAAGATATTATTTTAAGGAAGGCATACTAAAAGCAAATGCTTGTTTTAAGTATGTATTTTTAAAATATATAGTTAATTAATAACAACTTCAGCAATTGCGAAAAAGCCACTTTCACAAAAAGATAAAAACTTTTTTTGCATTAAGATGCTCTGAATAAATTACATAATTTAATCATGTATACATACAAGTATGTTAAATTTTTAAAGGCTTAATATTGTATATAGCTCGCTTAAAACGTAAATATATAACCAAGAAATTAATTTCTCAAAAAATAAAAATACTTTTTAGAGAATTATGTAATATTTAAGCAACACATGCTTAAAACAAGTATATTACGCATTTCTAATGGTAACATATATATAGTATATAACATGAATATATTGGCATATAAAGACACTTTTACAAAAAGATATCTTTAAAAATTCTAGATTTAAAATATATATTTTAGGATAACATACTTAATATAAGTATGTCGCAGTATGTATAGACACAACTAATTGTATATTATTCGTTTACAACATAAATATATTGTAAAACGACATTTAAAAAAAAATCTATAAATTATATTAATAAAATATTAATTTCAAAAATACATACTTAAAACAAGTATAATATGTAGAAGTTTGGGCAACTTGTATATAGTTACTTTAAAACATGAATAAATAGCCGCATACGATACTTTCATACTAAAAGATAAAAATGTTTATTTTAAAATTCTTGAAATAAAATATAGTTAGACATACTTAAAACAAGTATAAGTTGCTACTTGTACAGGTAAATTATATATAGTTTTTTTTACAAAAAAAAAAAATCTTAGAATTATGGACATAAAATATATATTTTATGAAGACCCATTAAATTTATTAAATAAAAAAAAAATTATCATATCCCAACAAATATTTCTTTTTATTACTTTATTATTATTATATTCGGCACACAGAAATTTGTTACGCATGTATTAGGAAAATATAGGAAAAATTACAATTAAAAAGATGTTTTTTGTGGGGGCTTTGCGAGAAAACAAAAGGAAAACTTTATTTGTATATTATACATTATCATCTCCAGTCAACCTTATTATATATTTTGTGCTACCGCATTACACTGCTAACGAAATTATTATACAAACCACCCACATTCACCTCCTTAAATTCAATCTATATACATAGGAATATATAAATAAAATTGATTTTCTTTATTATGTTCACTTATATAATATAAATTTCGGATAATGTTGATATTTGCACAGTTGTTGTTTACATGATCGCAGGAAAACAACAAGTCGAAAAGTTAATTTTTTTGTTTTGTTGATTTTCCTTTTCTATTTTCTTTAACTGTAGTCTTAAAGTATATAATATTATATAATATCAAACAGAAATTTATAAGAAAAGTGTAAAGTTTTTGTGCGTTTATATAGCAATAGCAGCAGCACCAGCATTTGGCTGGCCATTTTCAAATGGGTCGATTTTGTTAGATATTCTTTATAATTTTTTTTTTTTGAAAAAGTTTTTCTCAAAAAAAAAAATTCTTTAAATGCGAATCAATTTAAAATTAAGTATAGCAATTTTTTTCCTATATACATAAAAGTGTTGAAAAAAGGATATACACAAATTGATAAGATAACCTTTTTCGGGCGAGAATATACCTATACGGTGTGCAAAACTTTTTTTGCTACTTTTTAAATTTGTTTAAACCAACAAAAAAATGTTCTCCCGATAATTTAAATGAATAAAGAATTTTCTGCTTTTGATTGTATATCAGCTGTAAATATTTAAATTTATTTACGAAAAAAATAATTAAATTTAAATTGAACAAAGTTTACGAAGAAGAAACTTCAACGCAGCAAACCTTTTATTTAATTATATATAGTTAGTCAAATTTAAAGATAAACATTTCATTATAAATTACATTTTATATGTATTCAACACCATATAATTATGATCCTTTATTATATATATATTTCAAAAAAGCATTAAGCCAAAACTAATCAAAACTATTTATGTATATAGGTAAACGCGTGTATAATATAGAAATATATAGCGGAAAATAATAAAAGGTAAAATGCCATTTGACCTTTATACATACAAATATATATATTTGAAATCATTTTCTATTAAACTTTCGCCCCCAGAGACAGATAAGAAAAGGGATATACAATAACATAATATAACAATACAACAAAATAATAATCACCTAATAATTAATATTTATTTATCCATTTTTATGGTTTATTAAAATATTTTATGGATATAAAGATAAACCACAGTATATATACCTATAGAAGAACTTAGTAGTAATAAAAAGTAAAAGTGTTTTTAAAGGCAAGTTATGTTAAACAACTTCCACTGAACTATAAGGAGCTACTCTCAGGTCAAATGTATTTGTTCAATAATAATATATATAATATAAATATTTAGAGGTAAATACTATTAAGCGTTACCAACATCATCGAATTTGCAAATGGGAGGAGCTTGAGATTAATATATAAAGGGGAAAAAATAAATTTCAGCAGTCGGTTTGATTTAGTCTTGTAACCAGGGACGAAAACCGGTTTTTTTTTCAAAACCAAAACCAGAAAAACCAAATTTATAAAACCAAAACAAAAATTAGAAATTTTCAAAATCTTCCAATTCGAAAAACCAAAACGAAAATTTGGTTTAATTTACCATTTTATATAAAACTTAATGATCCACATATAAAAAGTTAAATCTCATTCTCAACAAAGTTAACGTTGCTTTTTTGCGAAAGAAATAGAAAAAATTGCTCTATAGTAACGTCTTTCGTTCATTTTTGTTAAAGAATAATTCAAAAAAATAAAACCGAAACCAAATCTTATAAAACCAAAACCATAACCAAAAATTATTTATCGGAAAAACAAACCAACTCCATTATCAAATTGGTTTCCGTCCCTGCTTGCAACAAATGAAGTTGTACAAGACAATATTGGTTGCTATATATTTCGTTTTATAAGCTGCTAATAGAAATCAATTCTAGAAGCAATTAGATGCAAAATATTTAAAAAATATATATTTTAATTTTTTCTAATAACATAATATTATGTTTAAAAAAACAGTGATGTCTTGTCTTGTATAAAAACTAAACCAGATTGACTGCTGAATTTAATGTTGCCCCCATTTATAATAATAATTAATGCTTTGCATCGCAAGCTCCTCCCATTTGATAATTCGATGTTGCTGATGCGATATACAAATTGTTGTACAAGACAATGTGAAAAGTTGCTTTTTTTGTTTTTTTTTGTAATGTATAGAAAATATTCTATAACAATTGTTGTAATTTGGTAATTTGGTAGGCACAATAGTATAGGTGTAATAAATATAATAATAATTTATTTGAGTTAATTAATTTTACTTATTGTGAGGTTATGACAAAATTAAACTTCTATAAGGTTTTATTCTATTTTTGGAAATAGTTAAAACTACAATTTCTCAAGTATACTTCTAAGAATTTAAAAAATTCTGTACTACATAAGAAAGTTCTTATACTATGACAATATTAGCCTTTTTTATACCCATGTTAAAAAACGATATTGTCATCGTATAACAAAATATTACAAAAATAATTTTTCCTAACTTTTCCTATAATCAAACAAAAAAAAAATTTTAGTTTTCTAACCTTTTTTCCATTTTTTCCACAGGTAACATCAAGACAATATCCACGTATTATGGATTTGGATACGATTTATTGTAAGCTACTGCATAATCGTGATCGTTCCTTTATATCGCTCATCGATGCTGAGCCAGTTCATTTCTTGTGTACATATAAGACACATTGTTTTGCTCTGTGTCATTGTTGTGACTTTGATGCCTGCGATTGTGAAATGACCTGCCCGAATAATTGTACCTGTTTCCATGACCAATCGTGGTCGACAAATGTGGTCGAATGTACTGCAGCCGGTTACATGGAAATGCCCACCAATATTCCGATGGACACAACTGAGTTGTACATTGATGGCAATAATTTGGGAGAGTTGAGCGGACACAGTTTTATTGGACGAAAAAATCTAAAAGTGTTGTATGCAAACAATTCAAACATTCAAGTCATATACAATACAACGTTTTACGGACTAAAGAAATTGACCAATTTACATTTGGAAAATAATCGTATATTACGTTTTCTTGGCCATGAATTTGAGTTTTTGGAAAATTTACGTGAACTCTATTTGCAAAATAATCGTATTTCATTTATTGACAATCGTACATTTATGGAATTGAGAAAGTTAGAAGTGCTGCGGTTGGACAACAATAAATTAATGCATTTTGAAATATGGCATCTACAATCAAATCCGTATTTGGTGGAAATTGGCTTGGCCGACAATCTGTGGTCATGTGAATGTACATATTTGAATCGTTTTCGCAACTATATGCAGGCAAATAACGACAAAATTATCGATTCCAGTCGAATAGCATGTGTTTATAATAATCTGACTAGCATGCTAAAAGAAAAGAACGGTTCAAAGTGTACATTTAAGGATGGCATATCACAAATTGTACGTACCCAAGATATTGAGAATTTATTGCCATTACTATTGGCAGCCACTTGTGCATTTGTTGGTTTCTTTGGACTAATATTGGGTATATTTTGCTATAGACGTGAATTGAAAATATGGGCACATACGAATTGTTTGGCAGCTGCATGTAATATGTGCTATAAATCAACACAATATATTGATGAATTCGATAAAGACCGACTGTATGATGCATTCATAACGTACAGTTTGCAAGATGAACATTTTGTTAATCAAATATTGGCCAATACATTGGAGAATGATGTTGGCTATCGGCTAAGTTTACATTATCGTGATTTTAATATCAACACATACATTGCTGATACAATTATTGAGGCTTGTGCCAGTTCAAAGCGTATTGTGTTGGTTTTGTCGAGAAATTTCCTCTACAACGAATGGTCTCGGTTTGAGTTCAAGAGTGCCATTCATGAGGTCTTGAAACGTAGAAGAAAATTGATATTTATCCTGTATGGTGATCTGCCTCAGCGAGATATCGATGCTGATATGCGTCTATATTTGCGTACAAATACATGCATCGAATGGAATGACAAGAAGTTTTGGCAAAAATTCCGCATTGCATTGCCTCACATTCGTCGAAATAAGCATTGTTTGGCTAAAAGATCTGCCGTAAATATTTATGCAACAACACAACAGTACGGAACGGCCCGTTTGGATTGTGCTCGAAAATTGGACTGTAATAATTATGCGACAATTAACGACTGTGTTCGTAGCAATTGCGATAAATACGATTCAGTCAGTTGTAAGTTTAATGTACAACATGAAAATAGTCGAGCCCTCGGTGGAGGTGGTGGGGCGGCAACAATGCCAGCACTATCCCGAACGATTGATCGAAGACATCATCATCAATCACAGCATCACCATGAATATGCTGTGCCAGCAAATTGTTTGAAAGATTCTTTTCAAAATTTAAATAATTTAAATAGTTGTGATCGAGGTGGTGGTGGTGGTGGTATGGAGAACTTTGAATGTACAAATAAATATTCATTTTCAAGAGTGGTCGGCGGCACAAACAACACAAACAATGAATACTCAAGTGTTCGTCCGTATTCAATTGTTAGTGGCAGTGAAAGTGGCACGAACTTAGTTAGTGGTGGTGGTGGCGGAGTTATTGATGGAAAAAATAACTATCGATTAAATCAAAGTAATAATTGTAGTGATAATAGTTGTAATAGTTCTACGTGCATTGCCGACAGTGATGAGTGTAACATTAAATGTAAATTAAATTGCACAATTGACGATATTAATTATATGGACAAACAAACTATGCCTCAGCCAACAATGTGGGCGTAACAATTACTAAACAACAGACTAGTTAATACATTTTAAAATTGCAATTAAAAAAAAAGTAAAATTTTGAAAAATTAATAGAAAAAATAATATTTATATAGAATAAAAAAATAGCTTATTAAAAAATGCCATACTATTAATCATAAACTAATATGTCTTTATATGCGGATGTTCCTTCTTATGGTATGCGTATAGGACGATTTGCTACTAGAAAATTCGCGATATTTTATTTTTGGGCGTAACAAACATTTATTATCTTCTTATGAAAATGTCTTCTACATATTATGCTATAAAGAATGCAAATTTCATATATTATCTAGATGAAAATATTCCAAGTGTATATGGTATGATGATAGTTTATTGTTTCCATTCGACTTTATAATTCGCATGAGCAATATATCTAGGAGACTCATGCCTTTTGTGGGAATGCATATTTGGCACTATCTGGAGAGTGTTATCCATCTCCACTGGTGACGGGTTTGCCTAGAAATAGTGCAAATTTTGTAGGTATATGAGTAAAGACACTTTTTGAAAGGCTCTGGAGAAAGTTAGAGCCATATTCGAATGATATTTAAACTTTGCTATAAAATAAACTCTACTTAATTATTGTAGACTCATTATATCAACTAAAATCGACTAA
Organism: Diadocidia ferruginosa; assembly: GCA_027564275.1. NCBI lineage: Eukaryota > Metazoa > Arthropoda > Insecta > Diptera > Diadocidiidae > Diadocidia > Diadocidia ferruginosa. The sequence continues at coordinate 9,351 of JANSTW010060567.1, forward strand.
TAAAATAAAGCTGTACTATAGTTTAGTACCTAAATGAGCCAGTTTATCGGGATCGTATTTTATATCAGTTTTTACTATATAAAAATTGTGTGCTAGTATTAGTGTTTTATTATTTGTTGTAATAAGGTCCAGTTGCGTTCAGTCCAATAATGTATTTTTGAGAGAAAGATATATTTGTAATGCTTTACACTTAGCACATCAATTTTTTTTCTCATGTAATATAACCTTACAAATGTTTTTATCACAATTTATCATCAAATTAACTTAAATCTTACCATTGAACGATTTATAAACTTTTTACTTTATTGATGTTCATGATAAATCGTCCTATCCGGCTGACTATATAAGAGTTGCGAATCCACATAAGAAGCTATATACATTATTTCGGTCAAACAAAACCAACAAAATTTTGCTTAATATATTTATTACAAAAAAAATTTAAAACATTTTATGAAATAATTTATTTTTATTACGGAATTACCGAATTAAAACAAAGCGGATTTTTAAATTTAAATATAAAAAAAAATCATTTTCATTTTTTACTCAGCGAAGTTATAAATTTTCTTTTTCAAATAAATGAGATTTTTTTCTATATGAATTTACAAAAAAAAATTAAAAAATATTTTAAATCGTTTTAAATTTAAAAAAAAAATTAAAAATCGATGAAATTTTTTATATAATATATTCGTATATACTGAACGGCATAGTTTGCATTCCAAACGCAGTAATTAATTTTTGTATTTTTAAAAAAGTTATTAATTTTTTTGTCCACCATTTGTAAATAAAGAAAAATTATGCCTATATATATTTTTCCTTGCGGTAAAAGAAAACTATTTTTTAAAATTAATTGATTAATTATAATATAATTGATGATAAAAATAAATTGTAAAAAGAGAATTTTATTAATTAGCATTTAATAAATTATGTAAAAAATTGTTAAACATAAAATCATATATATAAATTATAGAGAGCTATATAAATTACTTTGATTTGCCATAAAACTGTACATAACACTATAAATTGTTTATTAAATAAAAAATTATTTTATTCTAATTCGTTGCAAAAGAACATTTTCAAAAGATTTATATAAAAAAAAGAATAATTAAAATAAAAAGTTTTCCATAAAATATAAATTAATAAAATATATATAATAGCTAAGCCATTACACCATATTTATACCTACAAAATACTCATATAATATGTAAACATGATTTTTTTAAAACAAAAAAAAATATTTCGAAATTTACAAAAACACACAATTATTGCACATTTTGTATAGTAAGAGATTTTTAGACTGAATTTAAAGAAAACATTTTTCTTTCATTTAATATAATACTTAAGTTACCTATATTTTACTAAAAATAAAACACACACACTAATTTCCATAATATGCCATTCCTTTCAATATTTATATTTTATTGTATATTGTAAAATGTTGCAAATTTATTTCACGCAATTATGTAAAAAAAAAATACTAAAAACAACAAAAATCTCATTTTTAACAAAAACCCAGTGTTATTTTAGGAATTGTCATAAAATATAGCTTTGTAAATACTAAAAACAAAAGAAACAAAATACTTTTATTTATGTAAATATTTGTAGTTATTTTTATAAATTTTAATAAAATAATTTATTTATAAAAATTAAACCTAAAAAAGAAGAAATTAAAAGAAAAATGTGTTTAATTTTTTTTTTCGTACTTTTTTTAGCTGAGAAAAATGGGAAATCTACAGCGGCGGCCCTACATAAAGGTCCGATGGAGCCTTTCCTCACCTGTTTAAACTAAGAAATACTTTATTTATTTAGGTATTTCTTGATTTAATTAATTAAAAAAAATACTAAATACTTAAAAATAATAGTAAATTGATAAACTTATATAACGCCTAAATCAATACTTAATAAGTTTATATTCGAATGATATTTAAACTTTGCTATAAAATAAACTCTACTTAATTATTA